>MNCI01013164.1:75299-177843 GCA_015680685.1 Gnetum montanum
ATTTAAAAAACTTTCCCAAGTTTTTAGGAGGCTATGATTCAGATCCGCAACAACATTTACAAGCCTTCTATGATGCCTATACATGGAACAACATTGATAATGGGTGGAAAAAAATGAAGATCTTTCCTCTGACACACGTTGGCCAAGAAAAAGTAGGGTATAGGTCATTAAAATAGAAATCAATTCGATGTTGGCCAACAATGGTAGAAGTTTTCAATGAAAGATATCAAACCTATGCAAGAGTGTTAGCCTTTAGGAGAGAAATCCAAGAATGGAAACAAGTGCAACATGAAGCCTTGGACATGGCCTTAGAATGATATTATGTACTGTTAAACAACTACCCAGGCCATGGGTTCTCCGAGGAAAGGCTAGTGTACCATATCATAGATGGGCTCCGTAATGAAACAAGGGAGACCCTAGGGATGTACGCCTGCGGTCAACTATATGAGCTATGAACCCATCAACTCCAAGAGCTTATTAAGTAGATAGCAAAAGAAGAAGGAGAAATAGCCAAATGGGAGAATGTTGAAAGTTCTCAATAGGACCAAACTATTAACTCAACAAGGGTCCATGATCATGAAGAGGAGAAATCAACTCACTTTGAGGAGGTGGAATCATCTTTGCCAATCCTAAAATCACTAGATGAAATTAAGGCAAAGATCAATAAGATGATGGACTGGTTACATGAAAGATGTAGAGAATATGCCAACATTATTCGAGGAAAAACTATGCCAAATTGAGAAACAAGATAGGACACCACGGGACAATCGAAACAAAGGGTAAAAGAGAATAAGTATAAGAACTCAACTACCAATCATACGTATCAATGTAATATTTTCTTGTATGATCACCCCAAAGGTCAATGTCCAATCTTGTCACATTTACATGAGCATTGGGGAGTAATGTCACATCTAGAGTTCGTACAAAAAATTGTGTCCAACCATAGTGGCAAAAACCTTAGTCGTGGGGGAGGCCAGCACCAACTGGACCATGCCCTTTGTATGTCCCAACGCCAAATGCTTATTATGTTCAACACCCTATTTCTCCAATGGGATTAGTATCCTCTACCTCACCTCATTGTTATCATTCTCCCGAGTACTATCCACCCATGTCCTCTCCACCAAGATCACCACCTCATGTGCCTTACACTTATCCTCAACCTCAACATTCTCATACTTCACCCCCTTCTACATCACCGCCAGCTATGCCAGAAGATTTTGCACCACAGATCCAACCCACAAACATTACTTGTGCTGCTACTATCAACAGCAATGAAGGTCCTTCACAACATCGAAGGTGTCCCTTCTTTAGACGTGATGGTGGAAATGGACACCATAGTTCAGAAACCACTACATCCGCCAACTCAGCATAAATCCAACACTATGGTGCATCTTCCTCTTCAAACCCAACACCTCATGTCACCTTATCAAGGCCATCAATCAATACTCCAACAACCATGGGGCCCAATGCATATTGCCACATGGGAAGACATGTTGATCCTTGCATACCATCTTATGGTCACAAGTACCATGGTGGGTCAACTCCTTATAAATTAATCACATCTTATAACTTGCCCCACTATGTCAACTCTAATCAAGTGTGTGAACCCCAATGGGGTAAGTATGACCAGGTCCCAATATTTCCAGCATGCAAGGATCCCCACCTTCCATTTATTAATTCTAGCCATGCTCAACCATTTAGTTATGGGGGGTATCTTCCATTCTAACAACATAGAATTAATAAATGTTTTTCTGTTTCTTTAATTTTTCAACTTTTGTTTTCCATTTTTTCACCCTTTTAATTTATTGTTTTATCTTTTTGTCTTTTTATCTTTTTATGAGTAATCTCATCCATGAATAAAATACTCATGTGGCTCATTGGTTAAGGTGTTATTGTATGCTATCAAGTCTTGGTGATCAATTATTTGGATAGTGAGCCCACAACACCCACACATCCACTCTACAAATAAGAGGTTCTGTTCGAGGGTACAATGATATTCTTGACATTTTTGAACTTAAAATTAATCTTATGGTCATTGTACCCAGAATGAAGAAGGATGGACCAAGAGGGAATGATTAGGGTGTGACATCAAGGGGACTTGCAGAGTCTCTTTGGTAATGTCTGTGGGAGTTATCATGCAACGTGGTTATACTAAGATCCTTGTAGATCTAACGAAAAATGGGAGTAAGAGTAATCAAAAGGGCACTCAAAAAAGAGGTCCCACTAGAAAGACATGCACCCATGCCTGATGGTTGGCAGCTTCTCTGGATTCATTATTCAAAAAAAAAAAAAGAGAAATAGAAAAAGAAAAGAAGAAAAAAAAAGTGCCACAAAATAAAAAGTCACTCCTCCCTTGAACAAAATGCCAATTCATCGTATGCCTTGTTGTTTTGGTACTCTAATAGTTGTTCATCATGGGATGAAACAATGCGATGTCACTGATTAGAGGAATGGACTTGGTCCTAATCTTGGAATGATGGGTTAATAACACTTTAATCATGTTGTACACATAGAATTCATTGTGGCCTGAGTCAGTTACCTCACATCCCAATATCTGCAATCCCTTCTCCGATTCATTCCATCTCATTGTTCCTGTATTTGTGACTCATGTCTTGTATAGCATTGTGTTCATACCTCATCACGGTGGTATCAACATGTGTGTGTTTTGTTGAATTGGTATAGATTACATTTAACCCTTCTAATGCCTATGGACATCTTCAAGTGTGGTTATGCAAGGGCATATAGGCTGGAACCTGCTTTGGGGAGGATCCACTTGTGTAACTTTTGTAATTTGTACTTGTTGCACACCACCACATCATCTTATACCCTATGAGTATTTCATTACCAAATTTATTATATCCTTTGTCATCATTTTATCAAACGTTCCTCAAAACTAGGTCTAACATTAAACTTTTAGGGAAACTTCCTTGAAAATTTTCTAACTCTAAAATCACACTAAGTAAAGAATGCAACATTTATTAACAGCAATGAGCAAGGTATGAAATCATTAAAATTTTCTCAATAACCTTACTAACAATTGATCTTTGTGTGATTATAGATGGCCCCTAAAAGAAGACAACAAGAAGGACCTTCTCAAGATGCAACCGAACAACCTGGGGGAGACAAAGGCCAAGGACCACATGTAGAACATGCAAAGTAGAAGGAAATCATTCAACATCCATCATGAACTCCTATCCAAGCAAATGGAGGAGAGGTTAAGGCCCGAGTCTATGAAGATAAACGACGGCTATTTGCAGCATGGCATGTCAAGGCTAATCAAGTGTTCCTGCAGCTGTTGTGTCCATGAAAAGTGTCAACTCCATCAAACATTGGAACATCAGCATGGATGACTCATAATCGTCAAATAGAAGAGGAGAAACATCAGGTGCTTCTTCAATGGTATCAACCTCAGAAGCCTGATGCATAGTACAAAGAAAAGACACCCATACCACCACCGGGAACACCATGACTTCCACAAGTTTTGTCTTCTGTGTCTATGTCCAAATTCTATGTAATTCTCCACTACGGCATGAATAAATTTCTAGTCAATCAATAATCCCATACCTATCCAATGTGTATTTAATTGAGCTTGTTCCTCACCTTCTTTGACTCAAGGATGAGTTTTTATTCAGTCATGGGGACATGATGAAGTATCATTTAGTCGATGCATCGACTAGGCCATGTATACGGGGCCCCGTATATGTAGCTGCGTTGACGTGGCCCCATCGACGTAGCCTTCCTGCATCGACGTGGCCCCGTTTACGCAGCTGCCTATCTCAACCTATAAATAAAAGTGCCTTCCGCCTCATTTAGGCATCCATCTTTTAGTGGTAGCGTAGCTCTTGGATTTTGTTCCCACAGGAGATAGATTATTTTCCCAAGTGCATGCCTGTAGTGTAACTCTTGTAATTGTATGACAGCTTTATTCGAGTGTGACGTACTTGGACATGCACATGACTGGAAATAAAGATCGAGAGTACTTCATCATTGCAACATTCACTTAGTTTAATTGTTTAATTATTATTGTTATTTATTATTTTCTTAGTTAATATTTCTTTATCATCGTTTACTATTTCTATTGTTAAATGCGTAATGAGTATGACTTAATCATGAACATTTAAGTGTGACTACTTGGTAACCCAGTAGCATACCTAGGATCTGCACTTGGTAATCCCACTAGTAGCTGTGCACGAGGTCCAAGATGTGTATGGATGATTAAGGAATGGATACTCATCGCACTCAGGCTAGCTTAGAATCATTTCCTATTCCTCATTAGTTTAATCAAGATTATTTGCCATTGTCTCTAGGAGTAGTAGTAGTTTAGGATCACATCATACGCCTCACTCTAGACTAAACCATACATGACAAAGTAAATACTAGTTTAGGTGGGAAGACAGTGAATTATGATCAACGTGTAACGATCTAGATACCACAACTACCCTATCTGCAGAGTTCGACTGGATTGTGTGTGAACGCTCGTAATCGTATGGTTGAGTGTAGGGGTACCTCCGGACTCATCACAGGCCTTGTACATTTCTTTAGAAATCAAGTTGACACCAGAACATGAATCCAAAAGAGCCTTGCACGATGCATTTCTAGTTATTTGTAAGTATATTAGAGGACTCCCAGGATCAGAGAATTTCCAGGGAAGGTGGCCAAATTTGATTCAATCGGTGACAGCATGTGTTAGCATGACCGTATGCATTGAGTGTAGTGGTTGAGTTGAAGGAGGCTCCGAAGCTCTGATTGATACTGAGGCATCTAAGTAATCAGCCGCTTGTGATTGCAAGATCTTGGTTGGCCTATAGGTTCTAAAGAAAGGTCTTTTCTTCATGTGGTTGTTGGAACCAATAGTAGGTTGAGGGTTAACAGCCCTTGTGGCATTACGTTGTTGTTGTTAGGTAGGGATTTCACCCTTCATAGCTAGAGTAGGTGGTAGTGGAGCTATTGGTGGAAGATATGTGGTTGGATGAGAAGGATGATATGATTGTAGAATATCACCTCTAGAAGAGGGTGTCCCATAATACTCGTAGGCTTGGTAGTGAGGTTGAGAAGTGATGTGACCAATAGAATCAAGTGGGGAGATTGGCTACTGCATGTAATATCCATATGGGTCAAGTTACCGGTAATGGTATTGTTGCCTTGGTGGTGGCATTCCCCATGATTGTGGGTGCTACCATTGTTGATATTTCTCAATCAGTTGTGGTGGAGTTACATTTGGATAATAGGTTAAGGGTTGGTGAAACTATCTTGGGTTACCTTGGGGGTAAGGTAACCTTTGGGGTGCTTGCCATTTATTCAATCGTGGGTTGAGTGCATACACTCTAGACTCTTGTAGATGTGAGATTACAGGGAAACATCCCTTAGGATGGTCATGTTGACATATTTCACATCCACTATCATTGTCTATTTCCAACTCCACAACCCCTTCAATGATGGCAAATTTTCCCTTACCCTTGCTACATGCATGTTCAACGTCTTTCTTTTTTCTTTTTTCATCATCACTACCTTACTCTCTAGACTCCTCTACTATTTTAAGAGCAGATTGAAATCTATTATCTAGGGAATCCCACATTTGGTCTACCTTTTCTGATAATTTTGATGTCAACTTTTGGATAGGCAAAGTTTTTCTATTCACCATCTCTTCAAGTGGTGACTCTTCTTCATCCTCAAAAAATGTTACTCCCCTCTTTTGGAGGGAAGGATCTTGGTTATACTCTTCAACACTCTCTCTTCCATAGCTCACCTTCTTCCTTAGTAACTTGCTCCAATATTTGATGACAGAAAATGTCGATCATTGGAAATATCAAACGAAGGTCCATATGCACAGTTCTAACCCTAGATCCGTGCGAGGGAGGTGCTGGAGAAAGAAACAAATCCGAGGTACCCTGAACGGTCTTGTCTATCAGATAGGGACTTACTTAATCAGTAAAATTTTTGCAATATTTTGATGGAAAAATGATGATTCTTTATGAGGAGATGCAATATTGTTAATCCTGAAAATAATTGAAAATGATGTAAATGATTTAGATGCAATTGCCAAATCTATATAAATAGGACACAAGGAATCAGATTTATAGAGAGTGCGACCATAACATCTGGGATCAATTTATGAATACAATATGTTGGATACAATGATTATAAGCAAGCTTCGGTTTGGACGAAGAACATGCTAGTAGCAAGAAAGTTACCTAAAGACAAAACAAGTGAGGGTCAATCTACCTTGTTCTAGCCAATCTGGGCACAAGGCAGTCAGACCTAAGGAAGAATATCTCGTAGCTGATAATTTTTGATCAAGAGTTCTTTCCAATCACCTCCAATGTTCTCACGATCGTTGGTCCTCTTTTTGCTCTCTTGCCAACCTTGAAAGAGAAATTTTTGCCATCCCTTTGATCTTCATCAACTAGGGGATTTATAAGATTAGGTTCAGGAGGAAAACGCGATTAAGATGATGCGTGTCCTGAACTTATAAGATGCTTTTGACTTGATGTGTTGTCATTTAAGCTTGCGTCACCATGCTGTGTACTGCATCGCTTGTTTGGACTCTAGCAACAAACTGTTCTTTGATTACGCTGCAATAGGCTAGAGAGTGTATTATAGCGTATGAATTACTGATGTCTGAATTAGGATGTTGTTACTTGTATTACGCTACGTTACACTACATTACGCATGATAGCATGATTTAGTGTAAAATAACAAAACCATGAAAATTGAAGTATTGTCATCGTGCTTCCTCTGTTTCTGATCAATCCCTTTTGGGGTTTTATTACGCCGCACTACGTAACGCAGCGTAATGGGCCCCTCAACTAGTAAATAAAACCCACTGAAATGCGTAGCATGCTGTAGATCGTTGCTTGAGCCTTGAGATTTTTGTCGGGTTGTTAGAGTCTTGAGTGTTTGCCATCTTTGATGCTGCAGTGGACTATCTTTGATGTTACGCAGCGTAACGTGGCGTTACGCTATGTTGCGTAATCTAGCATAATATGCTAAATGTTGAGATTTTGAGACATAAAACTCACAAAGTGGAAGGCTTGCCACCATGCACGCATCGTTTTGTTTTGTCTCCTGAAGTTCATTTGTACCGTGCTGCACCTTGTCGCAACTCCTCGCCTGAGTTGATAGATTTTACTGAACCGTCGAGGCCTTGAGATTTTTATGGTGTTTCAATAGCCCCTCTTTGTTGATGTTTAGAGGGCTTGCCCAAAAGATGTTGACGAAGAATACGAAACACCAAAGAGGTAAAGGCACTAACCGCGTCCGTCAGAGATTACTCAAATGTCACTCTACCAAAACTTGGAAGTGCAAAGGTAGGGTAGGAAGGAAAGCACAGGGGGGATTTTACAAATGTGAGGGAAGATAGGTTCGGGGAAGACTCAAGCATGTGAACATGAAACTTTTGCAAACAAGTCATAGTGTCCTTCCACAAATGTATTTGCGAGAGGTTACGCCATAATATTGTATATGGAGGGCTTGCACGGATGAGTTGTGTTATGCCCATGTGGCCTGGATGAGTTGTTTTACATCCATTTTGCCAAACTTTACCCATTTTTTTTTGAAACTACATTCCACTAGGCAAGTTGCGTTACGCCAGTTCGTGGATACGAAAATGCAAAAAAGTGTGTTCAAATGTTCACGCTCTATACAAGCAAAGCAGGGCGTAAAGGTGGTCATGAGGACATAGGGAAGGGGAAACGAAGTAATGTGTCTGATGGGGGGAGAGGTAGGGTTTGCACTCCTAAGTGGCCAGGCTAGTCTAAGCAACCACTTCAAGATGCCGCGACACCTCACCTTCTAATGAATGCATTCTCAATCAACACTATCGTAACAAGTAACCTGCAAAACATAACAGAGAACAGAGCACAGAAGCAATCTTCCTAATCACTAAGGAGGGAGGCTGTTGAAAAAAGTGTCATCCAAAGTGAAAAGAAGAGCGTAGGCCATGAAATAGGGACCATAACAGGGAGCAAACGTCCCAATGTTGATGCCACGGTTCATGAAACTGCTATCAATAGCCAGATTTGTCTTGCTCAAATGACTGGGCAAAGAATAAGTCAGATGAATCTGCTAAGCCAGAATTTGGTGATGGCAATGGATGGAGGCCACTGAGACTACCGATGACCACAGTTTCTTTGGGGCCCCAAGCGGCAAATTTGATCCCAGGAGGTGCAGCTACAGAGCGGTCATCATAGCAACATCTCTGAGGGGTTAGTAATATGTCTTTCGTCATGTCCAAGGAATCAGCAGGATGCTAATGGGGTAACAACATCGTGTCTATTCCAATGCCTTACCCGTTCCATCTGGTAGTGATGCTTTGCAAGAATGATCACGCTCACTTGCTTCATGGAATGCTTGGCAAATTCCAGTTTTGAGTCCTGGTTGACTGTTGTTACTGGTTTTCAGCCTCAACAGGACGTGGTCCCGGTTTAACGTCTGGGCAGACTGGAACCTACTAGTTTTATGTCATAGCAGATGGTGGAAGAGCTAGTTTATGGTCCCAATAGACCATATTGTGGGTGTCAGGCTTATGTCGTGACCCAGGGACAAGTCTGTGCTGGTTTAGCATCTCAGTAGATGTATGCTTACCTTGCTAGTTTCACGTCGTTACGGATGGTCAAAAACTTTGCTAATTTAGCATCTTGGTGGATGTGTGCAAGAAATGCCAGTTTTACGTCGTAGCGGATGTGTATAACTTTGCCAGTTTTACATTGTAGCGGATTTTTGTTACCTTTCGTTTGAACCGAGTTGATCTTTAGATGTAGTACCACTTCAAATACAGATCATTTACTGGATTTGATATCTCATTGCCGTCGATATCTGCTAACTTGAATGCTCCGTTTCCATATGCATTGATGACTAGGAAAGGGCCTTCCCAGTTTGCAAAGAACTTTCCTACTAGTTCATGAACAGCCTTGAGAACTAAATCCCCTTTCTTGATTGGTCGTTGATGCAGGTTGTGCTAATGTTTCTGTCTCTATTTATCCTGATATCTTTCAAAGGTGTCGAGCGTCTGGATGCGTTTCTCCTCCACTAAGTCTAAATCCATGATTCTAGACTCATTATGTTGAGTCTCATTTATAACCATGGATAGGACCATCCGCAATAAGGGAACCTGTAATTCCAAGGACAACACTGCTTCGAATCTGTAGACTAGGCTATAGGGCATCCTATCTATGGCTGTTCTACACATCGTACGATACGCCCATAGCACGTAGAGGATTTTTTCATGCCATCATTTCTTATTATTGCTGAGCATCTTCTTAAGTAGATTGATAATTACCTTGTTTATCGCTTCCACTTGACCATTTGCTTGCAGGTAATAAGGTGAAGAAAAAGATTACTTGATACAAAGATTATCGCAAAAAGATTTGGTTTCTGTGCTACTAAATTGTGGCCCGTTGTCACTCACAATAGTCATAGGGAGCCCAAATCTGGTTACAATATTGTCTAAGATAAAATAAAAAACCTATTGAGATGTAATCTTTCATAGGGGGATAGCTTCAACCCATTTTGTAAAATACTAGGTAGTGATGATAATGAAGCTATGTCCTATGGAAGATTTAGGCATGATGGCACCTATGATATCCAATCCCCATCGTTAGAATGGCCAAGTAATCTGAGTATTGTGTAACTCAGTTGGTGACATGTGTATTAGGTTTGCGTAACGTTGGCACATATCACACGTCTTAACCTTGGTAAGGCAGTCTCTTTCTATGTATAGCCAATAGTACCCTAGGCGTCTGATTTTAGCGGTCATGGCTCGCAAGGCTACGTGTCCCCCACATAGCCCCTCGTGGACCTCGCTAACTATTCACAGTGCTTGATCATTATTGACACAGGTGAGCAATACCCCATCAAAGGAGCACCTACAGAGAGTACTATCTTCAATGATGACGTATTGCCTAGCATGCTTGTGCACTGCATCCTTTTGTGCATGTGTTAGCTTGTGTGGTGGTTCACCATGCAGAAGGTAAGTTTTAATGTTACCATACCATTCTGGTGCTGCCCCCATGCTTAATGAAGAAATCTATGCTGCTTGATTGATAGGATCTGTACATTTCATCATTAAAGCGGGCCAAGTGGCAAACAAGTGTGGTGGCACATTTAGTGCCAGTGTTTCCAGTGCATCAGCAACAACATTTTCATTATGCCGCACATGTTGGACATCGATCATCAGAAATTGTTTCAGGATATCTTTAGCCATATTGTAGTAGGGTTGTAGATGCACAACTTTGCAGGAGTGACTCCTATGATTTGATTGATGACGAGCATCGAATCACCTTGGATCGCCAGGTGTTGAACATTGAGTTCTTTGGCTATCAAGAATCCCCTGAGGAGCCCCTCATACATTACCACGTTGTTCGTACAAGGAAAGGCTAGGAGGTAAGCCAATGGGCCCACATCCTCAGGGGTAAGCGTAATGATGGCGACAATACTACCGCCTCTAGTAGTTGAAGCTCCGTCGTAATATAACGTCGCTTCAAGGTCTGTCGACACATGGCTTATACTATGTACATGTTCATATGGGAATTCTGGCTCTATCGTAGCTTGATCTTTAATGGGCGATGTCTCTAGCTGGCCAGCTATAGCCTGACCTTTGGTGGACGATTAGCCAACATAATGTAAATCAAATTCAGTTGTGATAGCTTTCCAATGAGCTATCCTACTACTCTCATATAAGTTGTTTGAGATAGCCCGCAGAACATTGCTTTTACAAATTATGTTGACCTGACTACAGAAAAGATAATGCCTTCATTTTTTAAGTGCGGAAACTAACATCAAATAGTTACGCTCCACTTCATTGTACCTTGTTTCATATGCAAATAGAGCATGACTGAGGTAGTAGATAGGCGCTTCTAACCCATCGTTCCTTTTTTGGCAAAGTAACACAGCTATAGACACATCTGGGTTAGCTAGATAAATGTAAAAAGGTTGATCCATTTGTGGTGGGAAAACCATTGGTAAATGTTGTCGCTCCTTTTTTAAGTCATCAAATGCATGCTGGCAGTCATCGTTCCATTCAAAATTAACACCCTTCTTAAGAAGGTGTTTCATGGGATGTAATTTATTTGTTAATTTTGAAATGAACCACCTGATGAACTGTAGTCTGCCTTGCAACCCACATAGTTCTTTGAGGTTTGTAGGTGGCGTTAAATCGACGATGGCTTTAACCTTGTCGGGGTCGATTCGAATGCTAGTCTTTGATACCACAAACCCCAACATGCATTTGATTTTGACTCTGAATACGCATTTCTTTGGGTTGAGCCATAAGTCATACTTAAGACATCGTTTAAGGACTAACTCTAGGTCTTTTGAATGATCTTCAAACTTTATAGACTTGACAGCTATGTCATCTACGTAGTCGTTCAACCTCCCTAAAAGGTAGTTGCTAAAGATGTATGTCATGGCTAATTGATAAGTTGCCCTAGCATTTTTTAGCCCGAATGACATCATAGTGTAATAAAAGGTCCCCTAGGATGTCATGAATGTTGTGGTCAATTGATGGTCTAGGTTAATAAGAATTTGATTATAACCTGAGAAACCATCCATAAAGGATAGAAGTGCATGACCAGCTATTGTGTCGATGAGTTGGTCAATACTTGGTAGCAGGAAATTATCCTTAATCGTAGCTTTGTTCAGATCCCGAAAGTCTATGCAGATGCGTATACCTCCCATTTTCTTAGACACAACTACGATGTTGGATACCTAGTTTGAGTAATCAACTGTGCGAATGAAACTAGCTTGATATAGCTTGGTGATTTTATTACACACTACCAACGTGATTTCCGGTTTAGTCTTTCTTGCCTTCTGCCTAATTGCTTTAATGCGTGGGTCTAAAATTATGTTATGCTGTAATAATCTTGGGTCTAATCCCAGCATGTCTTCATATGACCATGCAAATACAGCAGCATTGTTTTGGAGGACTTGCATTATATCACTCTGTGTCTGTCAGTCTAGGAGGGAACTAATCCTGAGAATTTTATTTTTGCCTTTGTGCGTAACCACAAGGACCTTGTCGAGAGGGTCTACGATCACATCGCTAGCCTCCAAGTCTAGCATTCGGGCTAGGTATTCTGGCCAATCTGGGGATATTTTTGATGTTGCTATAGTTGCGTCACAAAGGGAAGGGTCTGTTTCTATTAGCATGTAATTAAGCCATCTAATGGTCTACTCGTATGGGCCTGTTAAGGCTAATGGTAGGGATAAATCTGCGTCCATTTGCGAATCTCCCTACAAAAATGCAAATCAAAGGAAGTTATTACATTTTTTTTTCCAATCTGTGAACGACAAGTGTTTGTTTCTTTTTTTGTTGCATCAAGGTTACATATTAAAGAGGCTTCCAATTTAAGGTCTTAGTGGACCGTTACAAATATGCTTGGTCCGTAAAATAATAGTGAGCTCGACTTCCTAGATGCTGGTGTATGAAATAAGATGAAAGATGAAACGTGGCATGTCTAGCGTGTTGTGAGATTTCAATTTCTATACAAACCATAGTTAATGAGGTCGGATTAAGAGATGATGAATGTATTAGTTTGGGATCATTTCGAACTGCAATCTACATGATATATATGAAATTAATGCCCTGATCTTTGCGTTTCATGTCATACTAACACCGACGTTTTGGGAAAGTTCCGCATCGATCGAGCATAAAGAGAAGTTAGTTTCAAGCATTTTGTTTATAAACTGATGGTTCATACTTGAAACAGGTTATAGATATCGCGAATTTGGATTTTGGCTATAGCAGAAAAGGAGTGGAAGCAAAGCGTAAATAGAGGATTTTTCAAAAACTCATTCGATTGTAGCTATGGCACCAAAGGTCAAGGGGAAGAATGCTAAACTAGCAAGGATCGACGAAGTGCAAGAGAGTTTGTAGCGGGCTTCACAGGCCAAAGTCGAGGCTCGGGAAGTCACTCCGCTAAACCGGTAAGTCATCGTCCAGCCTTTCACACTATTGTTATATTTGTTGTGGCGTCATGGTTGTATGTTATTTCCCTAAATGCATATGTTATGTTGAGCATTAATGTCTGTTTATGCAAGTTGAGCTATTGTGGTTTGCGATATTACCTTCGTCTTCGCTGTTGGAGACGAAGCTCATATCGGTATGAGGGTTTAGGTAACCTTGAGTAATACTGAGCAAATGTCGTGTATAATTGAAGAACCTAGATATTATAGCTGGTGGATAATATAATCAGGGATTTTTTTCTTTTCCTTTATTCCCATAATGGTTACATGCTACGCTGGAACAATATGCGGTTTTTCTTTCATTGCCGTTATCAAAGAAAAACCTTGAGCTGTTGCAAGGTTTTGGGCGATTCTAGCCATGCATTTTAAGTGGAATCTATAGTTTTCAGGGAATCAGAAAAACCTTAATTTAGCATGTCTAAATGTTCTAGTTCATGTCTAAATGTTTTTCCTAATTGTAATATATATTTTTTGTTGTACAGTATTATGTTAAAGCCCGTCCTAATCGTTTTGGACATCGTGAACGTTCTCTACTGCATGCATGTCCTCGCGGTTAATGTTCCTCCTCCTCATGCTCGTATAAAGGGGAAGGTGGTGTGGTTCCGAAGGGATGTGCAGGGGTTCCTGCAGTTTCTACTTCGTAACTACAGTGTAATCATTTGGTCACATTTACCAAGTTATGTAGCTGCTGCCATCTTGGAGATGCTACTGGTTGGTTCAACACAGGGCATCTTGGGATTCTTGACGAATGGCAAGATTGAGACTATGTGGGTGCAAGATCGTGAACAAAGTGCCAAAGGTTTGAGGCATTTGAGATGGATTTGGGAGGTGCCCAGATTCAATTTCTATCACTCATACAATACTTTGTTCGTGGCCCTTCACCTCACAACGTATTTCCAGAGCCCACCTGGTACCGTGTATTATGCTGGCAGGTAAGAATCTAGGTTTGTGTTGTTTTGATGTGTGTCAACGTGCTAACTACTATTTAAATTTACATTAAGCGTAAAGAATTTTCCAATTTTCTGTGATGTAGATTCTTCATCAATGACAATGGTCTCTTGGGAGAAAATGATACCTTGTCATTGACTGAAAGGACGATAGGCGAGTTTACTGTTATTAGCAACGTATGGGCCGCTGTCATGGAACAACTAGCATTTGAAATCCCAGAATATCTGACCAGCTATGCCTACTTCTTTAATAGATGTAAAAATATTAGATGACTGGATAAGGAATAGACCTTGGATCCTCCCCTCATTGTCATCGATGTGCGAAGGAAAATCCCTCCATTTCCTTTTCCATTCGGACCTCGTAAACTTCGTTACAATGATGAATTGTGTTAATGTTATTAGCTAGTGATGATGTGTGAAGTTGTCTTATTTTATTTTTTGTTATCTTGGCTTAGCTATTATTTTATGTGTGTAGTTAGGGAATCACGGGAGATTACGATCATGGCTTCCGGTTGCGACGCAAGCAATATCTTTTTCCACTACGGTGACATAAAGGAGGCAGAACATTGGCTCGGTGGCCATAGAGTGGCCCCAGTTGTTTTGACCAATAACCTTCGGGAGGCTGGACTAATGGATCTATTCTTGGCTATAACCCCTGATGTTACTACGGGTGAAATGTTGACCTTAGTCAACTCCTTCAGCGAAGAAGCTGAGCGTCTCTGCATACGCGTGCGTAACGTGCACGTAAATTTTGAGATTGACACTTAGTTGTTCATCGATCTCTTCAGGGTCCCCTCTGATGAATTTCCTATAGAGGAAAAGTTGAACAGGAGAACCAAGTACCAAGAAGAGATAGAGGAGTGGCTAGGGGTTAGGAAGGAGGTCAAAGGAATTACTGCGAAGGGATTGAGTTGGAGGTGGCCAACACCATTTACCCCCTTTTTCAAGCCCGGTCCTTCCCTAAGACACTCTCCCAAGCAATATTCCTTACCATAGAGCAAGCTCAAATTATGCAAGAGGTCATGGAGGAGGGGACGCAGGCTAGCTATTTTGCCGAAGACCTGCGCGTTGAAATGGTCAAGCTTCCCAAGAAGCTTGAATCACGTTTCAATGTGCATTTTTCCTTTTTCATAGCTTGCTTTCGGCATTTTTTCAAGTTTTTGCTGGTCCAAAGGAATGGAGTCTAGGTGCAATAGGATCGTAGCCAGATTTCTAAACCATGGATTTCCCATATCTTTGGCATTGTCCGGTTGCAAGACCCTCCTAAAGGAATCAGGGAGTCGTTGTCGGTAATGACTAAAAACATGGCGGCACCTCAAACATGACGTCAAGACAGTATGGGTGGGATGCTCCCTTCCTATACTGGTGATGCATCAAGGGGGAAGCACCTGACAAATGAGATAGTGGACTCGTTGGTGCCCCGGAAGAAGCCTCGTTTGACCGAGGAGTCTAGCGAGCCAGCAAGTGGTGCGAGGCAAAGGATGTAGGTCAAGTTTTGGAGGACTAATCCTCTAGTAGGTAAGCAAAAGAATGTGATAATGATTATAGTTATGTTGGATATAGACAATCTTACGTTGTAATGTACTAAACTAGAGCCAAAATTCTGTGTTAACTGAGAACATTTTGTGATAGCGAAGGAGAAGGTCGTGGAAAGGTTAATCCCTAAAATAGGGGCTATGTTTTTGTGGTGCAAGGAGGAGGCCCTGGCCTTGGAAGAAGAGGCTGCAGTCAATACATCGGGTAGCGCACAGGTTCCCACGCGTGAGAAGGGAGCAGCAGTGGAAGATGTTGAAGTCCTTTCAGCCCAGACAAGAGAAGGTAAATGATTGGTGACTCTGTGAGGCTAACGTTCATAGCATGCTTGAATTTAGGCAATTGCTTCTAAAGGTTATATTGGTCATCGTAATGTTTCAATTATGTCCTCATATGAATCTTGTTCTACGTAATAGGTGACCAGGACGTACACTTGTCAACAGTGGCGACTCAATCTTGGGGCGAATTTCCTGATAAATTCGCTTTTATGGAAGGGGTCGTCCATCATGGTATTATGTTACCTAATTATGCCTAACCACTATTTTATGTTATTAGGAGCTCGACTCAGATGGGATCCATCGGAGCCTATTGATCTAGACACCATCAAACCCTCATCGGAAGTGACTGTCATGCCACACAGCATTTACGACGAGATACGTAAATGTGCGGTATGCTCGACCCGCTCCTTGTGGGAATGTCAAAGTGTAAACGAAGACCTTTGAAAGAGATTGCAAAGGTCGGAGAAAGAGAGGATGGCTCTAGGTGATGAAGTGGGGGATTTGAGGTCACGGAATGAATTCCTGCAAGCTCAGGGGATGGACAACAAGGACTAGTAGACGACTGTCGTGGACTATGCTCGTTATTGGATGGTCATCTGAAACAGTGTCCAAACTAGCCATGAACTAGTCGAGCAACAGATGCAAATGGATATCCTGGCTCAGAAAAACCAAGACTGGAAGGACTTTTTCATGAGTGTGCAAGAATGGGGGTAGACGCAGAAAGACCACAACTATGTCTACAAGTAGGAATGTGCTACGTATCGTCAACAGTATAGGGACTCCGTTGTCAAGGCTCAGTCTCTTCGACTATTCCTCGATGTTATTGGTGCTTCTAGTGCATTTACAAAGTTCCAGGAGCAAGTGATGGCGAGTGCCTCTCTAGAAAGGAAAATGACTCTTCCTGGAGGGGAGAAAATCGTTCCTTCCTTCTTCCCCAAACCACCTCAATAGACTCATGTGGAGATAGGGAAGGTCAAGGCTGGAGCTAATCTAGGAGACGGGGTTTGGTCTGACCTTACCGAGGATGAAATTATGCAACGTCTATGGATTGGCTTAAAAAAATCCCATTTTCTACCGATGTAGGGTCATCACAAGTGAGTTGTTGTTTTATTATGCCTTTTATCATACCTAGTTTTGATTGCGATATCAATATGCATATTATGTCTAATTGCAGGAATGACCTGAGAAGGTTCCTCAGCGAGACGAACCTAATGTGGATGGCGGTCCTAATGAGGAGGGTTTGTAGGGGACGAAGCGTAATGATGATAATCAACACCGTGGCAAACAACCTCATATAGAAGAGCCTGGTAGGGAAGGACACTTTCACGAAGAAATGCCACCTAAAAAAGGTGGCCCCTATTAGGGCGATTTGCTCAAAGTGGAGATTGAGCTGAGGGATACGGGTGATAGTGGGGACAAAGGAGATGCCTAGTGTGGCCATACTAGCCACAATTCATTTTTTTATGATGGGAAAGACAATATTTTTCTTTGACACTTTAATGAAAATTTGGTCTAAGTTAATGTTCTTTTGCTGTTTTTGTTTTATGCAAAGCATAAATAAGTAGGTTTTAATGTTATGAGAGATGGCAAATAGTTTTAAGCGTGTAGTGTAAATGAAGTTACTAGTTTAAAGTCATTGTGAGTTACTAGATAATTCGGGTACAAAGCGTAAATAAGGCAACTAGCTTTAGGTCATTTCGGTTCCCACATAGTTCAAGCGTAAACTATGATTTAATAGGTAGTTTAAGGCCATTTTGGGCCCTGGACATATGGGTGAAAGAATAAAATACATAACACCAAGTCACCAGTTTTAAGCCTCGGCAGGCTGCAATTAGTTTTAGGCCATCTCAGGCCATGTATAGTTTTAGGCCATTTCGGGCCATGTATAGTTTTAGGACATTTTGGGCCATGTATAGTTTTAGGCCATTGGCCCTGAATAGCTTAAGGCCATTGCAAGTCATGTATAGTTTTAGGCCATTTCAGGCCTTGAATAGTTTAAGACCATTGTTGGCCATGGACAACTCAAGTGCAAAGCATACATGATTAATTTTAGATAAAGTTAAGAGTAACAAAGATAACTAGTGGGAGCGTAAAAACATAAGCGTAAATGAGAACAGCTGGTGGAAGCGCAAGGAATAAAAGTAAGCGTAAAAACAAGATAAGTGTTTGTAAAGCAAAGATGGGATAGCATGATGAAAGAAAATACGCGTAAAATGTACGGCAGTCAGATGACCAAGCTTACTGGCTAGCCCTGTAATTGTTTCCTGATCGCTTTTATTTTTGGTGATGCATAAAGACGAGGGGATTTATGACTCTTTTCTTTCACATCACATTCTTCCTCTGGGAATGGTAGTTCGGCCCAAGTTATACTATCATCAGCCACTGTTTTGGCTTGTTCGAGTATTCGGACAGGGCACTGATCTTCAGACATTTCGATTTTCGACCCCTGTTCCGTTTCTATGTTGTTAACAGCCTGAGGGGTTATCTCATCACCGTGGATGACCACTTCTCCTCCTGCATAAGGCAGATGAATCTCCTGATGGATAGGTGATGAAAATGCCCTTAGTTGAGCCAACCAAGATCTTCCCAGGATCAAGTTGAAGCCAAGCATCTCTTCAATGATAATAAACATTGTGTCTGTTCCCCTACCACAAAGTTGATGTGCATTGTGCTTTTGACTTTCACTTGTGTCCCATTGAACGACTTTAAACACGATGTCATGGTAGGATTGATTTGATCAATCAGGCCTAGCTTATCCACTATGGAATATGGGATTAGTGGCCGCCCCATCATCCACATGCATCCTTCGAATTCAGTGTTGGCCAACCCAGATGGTTATGAACATGGGCGTTGTTGTCACCTGACCCTTTTCCTGGTCATCCTTAATGGATTCATTGCAAAAGGTTAACAAGGAAGGCCCAGGTTTCTCAGCTGCGAGTAGAAGCATAATGGAATGAATCGCTTCTTCATATGTCGGCAGTCTTTCATCCATGGGTATGAACATCAGCATACGAACCATAGCCTCACAATGTTTCTGTGATGTGATAAGTCATAAAGGCTCAATGTTGTATTTTTCTATTTTAGAGCCTATTTGACTTGCGTAAAGGCATCGAGGAGATCCTGCCCACGATCTGGCTGCTTGTCACCATTTTCCTCTTCCATTCTCCCTAGGAGACAAATTTCTCGGGGAGGAGTAACATTCGGTCGAGGGATGTGTTTCTTTTGACTGGGAGGAGATGGTTGCATTTGCGTAACTTTGCCATTTTTAGAATATGGGGCCAAGGGTACAAAAGCAAGGGGTTTAAACTTGGGAAACCCCAACGTAAGAAGGTCCTTGGCCATCCCAGTTATCATCCCTTCTTCTCCTTTTTTGTTAAGTTGGGATCAGGAGATTGGCTTCGAGGTTTTCCCTTGCACAAGAGGGGCAGTTAATGGTTTTAGCATCCTAATGACAAAGGGAGCCTTAGGCATATGCATGGGTTGGGCCGCAGCTTTACTGACAGGGGGCTGTTGAGAAGTTGTCTGAGAAGGGGCTCTAAGGATAAAAGGTTTCCTTGGAGCACCACTCGTCGATGCTGATGGATCCATTGTTTGGGGAGAGCAAGGATGCATTCGCAACACGAAAGGCTATTTCAGTTGCACCTGATTATCACCCTCTACTCCTACCACATTAATTGTGTACCCTACATTATTTTCATTTAACAGGTCTTGGAACACATGCATGGCTTGGTTTTCTGGGTGAGCTGGACTACTACTATCTAAGATTAGGTCACCTTGGTCAATCATACATTGAATGTCATCTTTCAATGCCCAACAGTAATCCATGTCATGACCACACAATTGATAGTAGTCATACAATCGGTCTAGCCTAAAATTCTTGGGAATGGGCAGTTCATTAGGTTGGGCCAAGGAGGGGTTCTTCAGTAACACACAATGGTTCCTGTGACATTTTAGAGCCTCCTCGGACACCATCTTGTGTCAAATGTGACTGGTTCCCAGTAATTGCTTCAGAAGTTCTGAAGGCTTCATAGGTAAAGGTGCGTAATTTGAGCGGTCTTTATGCTCAAATTTTGGCCTCAATTTTGGAGGTGCTTCGGGGGTGGAAGGAGCTTCTTAATTGGTGCCATTTGAGCTAGTTGTTGGCTCAACTGGCTCTATAGTTGTTTTCTTATTGTTGTTGTTTTTCTTCTTGGCCCCTTCAGCAACCACCACTACTATCGTTATGGTAGCTTTGCCTTTGTCCTTACCCTTGTTATGGGCATTCTTGTAGACCACATATGCTAGATCTTTACTAGCCTCCGCCATGTCTTGGATGCTCTTAGTCTAAGAAAAGGCTTAGCTGAGGGAATGGGGAGTGAGGTAATGCAGCTTAAACTTGATAAAGTCGTTGACCACTACCTTGAAGATTTCCAGTAGATGGGCCTCCGCGATGGGTTCACGGATCTCGTTCAAGGTGGCACTCCAACACTGTATGAACTTTTGGATTGACTCAAGTGGACCTTGTTTGACTCCCATGAGCTGGTCCAGTGTGACTTCTAGCTTCAGGTTGTATTTGAAACAAGTCAAAAACTAGGTTAGCAGCTCTTCCAAAGTTGAAATGGAAGTGCATGGAAGTGCTCAATACCAATCCAAATTTTTACCTATTAAGGACATAGCAAAGACACAGACTATAGTATGCAGCCATTGTTGTAGCAATAAGGACTCTAACCTAAAAGTGATGAGGTGGGCATTGGGATCACCTTCCCCATTGTATTTTGTGAAATGGGGAAGGGGCATCCCAAGTTACAACAACAAGACTGGAACTGCTGGACTAATAGAATCGTCATGGTAGAAGCCCATGACTTGTACTACATAAGAACCAGCAACCTTGAGATGCTTGACCTCCTCTGTAAGGGTCTAAATTAGCTGGAAGGCTTGATCCAGACCTGTAGACGATGAGGTCATTTGTGGGATGGTAGGAGGAGCCACACTAGGTAGCGGAACGGAGGTGGTAGCTTGGTCGATGTTAGGTGCCATTGAGATAGTCCTTGTAGGCAGTGTTGCTTGTGGCATCCACCATCCGGTGGTTGGTGAGTATGGAGCAACCATCGTTGGCTACACCATTGGGTATGTTGTTTGCGTAACTGGGGGCATGAGCAGTGATTCGGTAGCTGGGTTTAGCACTTGTGGGACTTGACTTTGATGATGGGGATGATGGTGCATTTGCGCTAGATGGGCAACAAGAGACATGTTGGGAGCCCACCATGCTGTGGTGGTAGGCTCTATCGTGTGAGTCGGGTGCAAGATTGGTGTTATAGGTAATTGCGACATACGTATCACTTGCACATGCGACGATACAGGCACAGGCGTATGATGAGGTGGATTGGGTAATTGCACCTGCTGGGGAATGATTTGTGAAGGACCGTCTCCTAGGAAGATAGTCAGAGAAAGAAAGTATAAGCATGGTGAATGTGGGACTTGATTGGTATTAGATAGTGTTAGGGGCGTGGTAACCATGAACAGCAGATTACACAGGACGTCGTGGACGGAGAAGCCATGGTGAAATCATCATGACTGCCTCCTTCAGAGTGAGATTCTAGATCGTCTTGCCCGTTGTGAAGCATTTCATCATGGAATAAGACCTCTAGTTTTTCTGGTGATGTCTTTACCATCAACATTTGATCTAGGATCCACTTTTGTTGATCTATCAGGAGCATAATGACGTTAGGTGAAGGAATAAATTCCTTCCTGTTGCAGTACATGAACTCGTACTCTCGTTTTTCCTCGAGTTCTTGTGGATACATGGGCAGGTTTACTACCAGCTTATCAAAGAGGAAATTGTAGTGTTCTTTGCGCTGAGCATGTCCCTCAGGCTCTTTGTTTTGAAGCCTAAGGGAGCGGTGTGGTCACACTAGACTAGTTGGCGGCTTGACCACCAGAAGTATAACTTGCATGGTTTTGGGGTTTTCTAGGTTAGCAGTGTTAACAGCTATGGTTGATGTAACCATTTTCTATGCAATTTAGAAATAAGGATGATAAAGGTAAATATCAGAACGACAAAGGAAAACTAAGATAATAATCGAGGCTTTCTATCTTGTAGGATTCCAACGATGCGACCGATCTGCACCACACAATTTCGTAAATAACCTTGGAGGTATTATGTTTACGTTGATTGACAATGGGTACAGACAGCTTACAAGACTACTCATAAAATGCAGATCGACTATGAAGGCCCTCCTTCTAGTGCCAGAAAACTATGACGACAAAAAATGTCAATTGCTGGAAATACCGAACAAAGGTCTATGTGCATAGATCTAACCCCAGATCCGTGCGAGGGTGGTACTAGGGAAAGAAACGAATCCGAGGTGCCCTGAATGGTCTTGTCGATTAGACAGGGACTTACTTAATCAGTAAAATTTTTGCAATAGTTTGATGGCAAAATGATGATTCTTTATGAGGAGATGCAATATTGTTAATCCCAAAAATAATTGAAAATCATGTAAACGATTTAGATGCAATTTCCAAATCTGTATAAATAGGACACAAGGAATCAGATTTATAGAGAGTGCAAGAGTGAAACCACAAGATCTAGGATTTAATTTATGAATACAATACGTTGGATACAATGATTATAAGTGGGCTTCGGTTTGGACGAAGCACATGCCAGCAGCAAGAAAGTTACCTAAAGACAAAACAAGTGAGGGTTAATCTACCTTGTTCTAGCCAATCTAGGCACAAGGTGGTTAGACCTGAGCAAGAATATCTAGTAGCTGATTGTTTTTGATTAAGAGTTCTTGCCAATCACCTTCGATGTTCTCACGATCGCTGGTCCTCTTTTCACTCTCTTGCCAACCTTCAAAGAGAAATTTTTGCCAACCCTTTGATCTTTGTCAACTGGGGGATTTATAAGGTTAGGGTCAAGAGGAAAATGTGATTTAGATGATGTGTGTCCTCAACTTATAAGATGTCATTGACTTGATGTGTTGTCGTTTAAGCTTGCATTGCCATGCTGTGTACTGCATCACTTTTTTGGACTCTGGAAACAAACTGTCCTTTGATTACGCTACATTACGCTAGAGAGTGTATTGTAGTGTATGAATTACTGATGTCTGAATTAGGCTATTGTTACTTGTATTACGCTGCATTGTACTACATTACGCATCATAGCGTGATTCAGCATAAAATAATGAAATCGTGAAAATTGAAGTATTGTCATCGCACTTCCTCTATTTTTGATCAATCCATTTTGGGGTTTTATTATGCCGCACTACGTAATGTAGTGTAATGGGCCCCTCAACCAGTAATGAAAACCTGATGAAATGCACAGCATGCTGCAGATCATTGCTTAAGCCTTGAGATTTTTTTTGGGTTGTCGGAGTCTTGAGTGTCTGCCATCTTTGATGCTACAGTGGAATGTCTTTGATGTTACGCTGTGTAATGTGGCATTATGCTATGTTGCGTAATGTAGCGTAATATGCTAAATGTTGAGATTTTGAGACACATAAAACTCGCAAAGTGGAATGCTTGCCACCGTGCATCCATCGTTTTGTTCTATCTCATAAAGTTCATTTGTACCATGTTGCGACTCCTCTCCTGAGTCACTAGATTTCGCCAAACCGTCGAGGCCTCAAAATTTTTATGGTGTTTCACAATAGTCTTTGAATTTAATGGGACCTAAGTTCAGATAGTCTTCCTTGGGCATAAGTCCCAAGGGTTCTTCTTGTTTCATGCCTAAGCCCATCCATGAGATGGTGCAGTTGATCCCTTTGCAAATAACCATGGCCAGGACAACAGTGTAACAATGCATAACATTGGCCCATGGTAGCATCCAAGGGTTCATGTCCTCCTTGTTTACATCCTTAGATTTTCTTTCACAAGTTAGACACTCAAGAGTACGTTTGGTACTTGTCATTACATAGTTCTAACATAGTACTTCACCTACGAATGGATTCTAGTTTTAAAGATTGGTACCAACTTCCCGCTTCTTTAACTAGTGTCCATGGAAATAACTTAGGTTTTTGTCATCCGTTCTCTATATTTTGTAAGGCACATGCATCATTGAATGCTTGTAAGTAATTCTAAGGATCAGCGTTGTATCCCCCTTCAAATCATAGGACATTGTGCATATCTAATCTCTTGATCCTACTATCTTTGTGGTGCCTTTTTGGAATTCTAACAGCCTCAGTTATGTCCAGCATACTTTGAGTAGTAAGTAGGGGTTCATTGTGATCTTCTCGTCTGTGTCATCTATGATGCCTACGTTGTTCCCTACTCTCCCTTATTCTATGTTGTGACTCTCTAGAGTGCTCTCATCCCCTTTCTTGGCTATTTTGTCTATGACTTCCACTTTTCCTAACTTTATTTCCATGGCCTTTTTCTTTATGACTATGTTTGGATATTGAAGGAGAGGATGAAGGAGATGATGAAGGTGAAGAAGAAGGAGAACCATCATCATGATGATGTTTGCTACCTTCTCTTCTATAGTCTTGACCCCGATCACGATTGCGATCAGAATGTTCACCTTTATCATGAGTTTGTGTCCCTTTTTTGGACCCTTTGTGCCCATGGATATTAGAACTAGGTTATGAATAGTGGAATGAAGGTTCTGATACACAACCCCTTGGCCAAAGTCAAGGGGAGGAACTTCATTGTGTGGGCGACTGCATGAGGTAGGTTCACCACCCTCATTTTTTCTTAAGACATGTGGGGCATCCTGGGACCACTTACCATTTAAAGACTTATGATGTATTTCCTGTTTCAAGTCCCTTTGAAGTTGTGCCTCTATGGGATAGTATTCTCTCGAGTAATGATCTTGCACAACATATTCTGCATGTAAGTGCAACATGCCAATTCATGTTAGAGCATGAACAAGCATGCTTAGGACTAAAAAATCAGGAGGTAACACTATGTTACCTTCTAAGTCTCACCAATGCATTTGTTCATCTTGATGAAGAATAAAGGTGAATTCTAGTATATACTCATTGGGATGAATATATACCACTTGAACTTGTTGAGGGACTGGCGGATCAACGTCATGTGTATTACGCCACCGAATATTTCTTGTTTCAAACCTAGGTGGTGAGGCACTTTCGTACGAAGAAGGAGACATACCTGTCTATTCAATGTACAATGTATTCTTGTTTATTAGTTTCTCAACCAACACTAACGGTTCGTTCCAATGATGTGAATGATTTCCTATGTTCTAGTTAGCGCACAAACAACTAAGTCCCTGGAAATGGTGCCTATGATGAGTGATGAGGAACCCCAATGATCAACCAACCCATCCCTGTTCTACAAGGGCACATAAGCACTTAGTCCTTGGAATTTGACCGGATCATGCCTGAAACGCTCATATTCATATGGTTGAGTGTAGGGGTTCCTTGCTGCTCATCATAACCGAGTTGATGTGGCAAAGCTATTTTTAAGAGTCATGTGGAATTAGAAATTAGTTCTAAATACTGGTTCTAGATGTTGATGTGGTTGAGCAATTCGAGTGCTTCCTTAAAATTTCTACAAGATGGTTTTATTTTGTGCTTTGGCTAACATGGTAGTGCAAAGTTGAAGCACATCATTGCTTACTCCTTCAAGCTAATGTATTAGAGATATTTGAGTGAGCCATTTGTAGAATAAAAAGGAAGCTCTACGAGCTAGTTTTATTTAGCGCTTTTCTTATATGGCAAAGCTAATCAAGTGAGCCTTTATAGAACCAAAATAAGCCTCTACGAATTAGTTCTATGTGATGAGCTAAATTTAAATGCACAAGCTCTAAACTATTTAAGCTCAACCATAATAATTTTGTAAATAAGAAGTTGACATGGAAGAGCAAGCTCACCTAAAGTGACAAGATAGTTCTAAGAGCTAAGCTAGCAAAGTATATTGAAATAAGTATTCTACATACTAGCTCTAAATACTGGCACATGAAATGCTTCCCCTGCAAAAGATAAGTTTAGAGCTCAAACCTACATGAAACAAATAACTCCACAAAGAAGTAGAACCAACAACCAAGCTCAAAACATGCAACTCGCAACATACACATCACACAAATCACTATTTTCATAAAAATGTTTTATTGCATAGTGAGGGTCGAATAAGGTTATTCTCTTTTTCCCATACTTTTTGGTAGATACTCAATTAAAAGTAATGATCACTTTACTAGCCTTTTGGGTATGTTGATGAGGTAGCTCTCATCTTTAATTCTAAGGAAGGTGTGCAATAAATTCTTACTATTTTGGATGATTTTTGCTAATAGATAAAGAATGAAATTTAATGTGTAAAAAACCAAAATTATGGTGTATCATATTAAGAATAAAGATTAATCTTTCATTATTGGAAAGAACTAAGTAAATGTGATGCTAGCTTATAGATACCTTGATTTGGATCTTTCTCATAATTACAAATGGAATGTGTGCATCAAATACAGGATCATAAGCAAATTGATAACCCTAAAAGAAAATGTTAGAAGGAAACTTTCTTAGGTTAAAAAATCAAGAAGTATTTATTTTATTATATTGTGAAACCAACCCTTTTGTATGAGTATGTAGTGTGGGGTCTTGGACTTATTAGCCAATATTGGAAGAAAATGGAAGAAATTTAGAAGCATTTTCTAGTAGAAGAATTTTAGGTTAAAACTTAGGTACAAGTTGATTTGATTCTTCTTTAAATAAATTTATGCCCTGAGAGATAGAAGCTCTTTGTCAATTTGTAGCATATGTTCATAGTCTCTCTTATAGTGCAACAACTAAATTTTTGAAGGATGTCTTAGTTGCTATACAACAAAAATTGAAATAGAAAACATAACATTAAGATGAATATTCTACAATACACATAGCAAACCAATAAATAATGAAGAATACAAGAGGTTTATCAATGGTACATGTAGTGAATAGGTTACAAACATTGAAGATAATAGGAACATCAATTACAAAGTTTACTTGTATATATCATTGCGTTTAATAAATAACAATATTATAATAAATCTAATATAAGTGAAAAAAACCTATGTTGCCATAGTAGGGAAATGATATTTTTATATTTTTTATAAATTAAAAATTTTATATTATTTATAAATGTAAAGAATAGACAATAATTAAAACTTGTTACAATCCCTTATAAGATAGGCACAACTTGGAAATCTAACACACATGAAAATTATGTCGTAGTCCCTTATGGAATAAGTGCGACAGTAACATACAAAAGCGATAAAATCTTATTAATCATAACCTAAATGGATCAACACCATTTTGTATAGGTATGACCTTTTCTGGTAGGGCAAGATCATCACAAAGCTCAATACAACTGTGCTAATTTATATAAAGAAATTAAATTAGTTATAATTTCTAAATTTAACAAATAATTTCATGAATGAGATGTCATCAAAAAGATTCAATAAAATAAATTAGAAAATTTAAAGAAATAAAAATAAGCTTTATTCATCACACAAATACTTGACTCTACATTAAACAAACAATTCTAGGTTGTGAAAGTATAGCAACACTATGACAAAGCCTCCCTATACAATAAAGCAATAACTCAAGAATATCAAAGAAAATCAATTGCTAACTTACCCAAGGAAGGAGGAGAAGCTCTTACATTAAAGAAAATTTAGAATTCCCAAGATAATTTTGAAGTTTTCCCCTTGGGTATTTATAGGTTTTAGGTTTGTAATAGAAGTCGTAAGGCAGTGCATCATATGAGACAATGTATGAAGTAAGGTAGTGCACTTGGTGAGGTAGCACACCATGTGAGAGAACACACTACATGAGGTAGTGCATGAGGTAGGGTAGCAAACCATGTGATGTAGCACACCACATGATGCAGTGTAAATGACGCATCACCACTCACCAAAACAAGCCCAAACTATAGGTTTGAGTGCACATAAATAACTTTATGCATTTGGGCTTACAAATATATTCAAAGTTACCATTGGATGCCTCATCAGCTCACTTAATAAGTAGAAAAAAATGAGAACACTACCTAGTATTAATGACTTCAATATCATGTTCTTGCATCACATCTTTTAACCATGAAAAGAAACTTCAACTACTATGTGAGTGATCTAGAATTTGAATAAACACAGATCATAATGTAAGATCAACTACTAAGGACTCTTATACATCATCAAAGAGAAAAAAATCAAGTGTCTTAGCTGCATAAACAACACTAGAAGAAGTCATCTCAAAATTTTGCTTACTAGCTTGTAAATATTCATTCTTAGAATTAATAAAAATTTCTCTATTAAATAAAGAAGAAAAAATTTAGCATTACTAGAAAATATTAAAGGTAATTTAAAATATATCATTAGCTAATTCTATAAAGATCAAATTAGTTGGAAAAAAATGGATGAAAGGGAAATTACATCTACTAAGAAAAAGGATCAAATCCACTAGAGAAACATCCCAAATTTTATAAAAAGATTCATACAAACTTCAAATATGTTTACGATTAGGAATTCAATAATATAAAATAAAGAAAAAAACTCCTACTGGATTTGATTATAGAACAAAGAGAAGTATTAATTTGAAATGGAAGGAAAAAGGAAAAATTAGAAAGATAGTAAAGAAACATTGATCTAGGAATGAATCTGGTAAGGATAGAAAAGAAGGTAAAAAATATTAATTTAATATAAGAAAAAATGTGAAAAGAGGTTAGGGTATAACTTTGAACTTATAACATATGTTTTAAATGGTTGACTTTGTGCAAGATCTCTGACTTTGCAACAAAATTTTGAACTTTAAAATTTAAAATAAAACTAAAATTTTATTACATTGATAGTTCCTTTTATTATATTCGCACACTTTCCAAATCTATTGTACAATTTATTTATTTTTTGGAAAAAATTGAGTGAAATTTTATTCCCAAGAAGAATGTTATACATCCGTACAACGCAGGCTAGAGCTGCTAGACCCACATTGACCATGAACCTTAACCCTGAGTCCCTTGTGAACCACCTCCATTGTGGGCATCCCCACCGGTGGACTGCCAGTCCCATCCCCGACTGTTAACCAGAGCACATTTCTGAACTGGGCATATCCTGGGTGTTTCCCACCCCCCGCCCCCCTGCTAGCTTTTGGGAGAGTTGTGGTTGAAGTTTTGACTCTCTTCGAATGTTTGCGGCCTCAAAATCAACTTCCCTAGGCCTGCAGCCAGGCACTGTCTCTTTTCCTCTATTATCTGGGCAACGCCCATCATATGGTCTCTAATAACGTCTTCAATGCAAAGAAGCATTTGGATGTGTGACTGCAGTGGGAGCGACGAACTATCAGGAAGTTGCCCCCCGATTTTGTCTCTGGGGCTACCATTTGCCTTCGGCTCCTCACCCTCCAGGACTTACCCCAGCCCGTCCCACCCACCGTGAGCATCGTGTAGGTCCCTGGGGGGCATAATCAAGGCCTTGTTCATGGCCATAGTACCCTCCTTCTGGGTACCTTGCCACCTCTTCTTCCATTGCTGCCCCGATGCTGGTTGAGGTGGTGGTCGAAGTAGTGGAATCAGGGTCCCAGCCTACCAAAGAGCCCGGATTACCCCAGGGTGTTTGCCTAAGTGTTGTTGTTATAGAGACTCCCAGAGGAAGAGTGGAAGGTTAACAAGAGTCTTGGCACAGATGTTCTAGAGGAACCTGAAGTGTACCCCATTCAGCTTGTGGTGCAAGCCCGACTGAATGAAGCACTACTCCACCAGCTCCGTCACGGCCCGCTAGTCTGGAGGGAGGGCCATCCCCTGTATGTGGTTGCTGGCCATCCTGGGGATGACGCCTCAGAAGAATTCTACCATTGAGGTGTGTGATCCCATGACCAGGGGAATTCGATCCCCCGTGGTAGGTACTTTGATCACGGAAACCACAGCATCGACAGTGACCAAGATTTGGCATCCCCAAAACTCAGCAACCTCCCCCCCATTTTATGTAGAACGGTTGGATATCCATCTCTAGGTTGGCCACAATGCATTATAGCACGCAGGTCCACCCCATTCGCGTTACCCACCACCAGAGCTCCAGTTGATTTTGGATAGTAGTGGCAGGAGGATCGAGGTGAGTGCGCGTACCCATGAGCATAGTAATTTCACGCTAGGGTCCATGAAACTTGCAAGTGAGCATGGTCGGTGGTGGAAGATCTATCCCTTTATAGACCTGATCGTTCCTAGCCTACCAAAGGTTCCACAATGCCGCCAAAATCTACGAATTACCTAAGAACTCAAGCAGGGGTAGGTCGACAGTCGTCCATAACTACTTGGCCACATGGCATTCATGCAAGACGTGTTGCAGCATCTCGGTGCACTGATTGTACATCGTAAAAATGCTACAGATGGGCAAGCCACATGCCTGCAGCTGCTCAAGAATGGGGATCATCTAGTGAAGGACCAGCCACCCAAAGGTTTTGATCTTTTCCAGTAATATGCCCCTCCATAGCTACATCCATCGAGGTTCAAGTGGGAATTGATGCTGAAGAAGCTACCAGGGGAGCATGGTGACCTTGCTTTCATGGGCTAGTAATCTGACGTGAGCGTAGAGCTGGCGCCACACCAGGGAATCGGAGGTGGCAGCCTCCTAGGGATGATATTTTTACCGTAAGATTTGCGACCACAGGGAGGGGTCGTCAGACATCAGGGAAAGACAATGAAGAAACCGTTGCCTGACCAAGGCAGCCTCAACCACAAATGGTAGAATGCCCCCCCCCCCCCGACGGGATGGTGGCATGTGATCTTTTCCCAAGCCACCAGATGCATTTTCGGCCCACCATTGCCCCTCGACCACACGAAATCCCAGAGGATCACGTCAATTTTCCAAATAACCCCAAAGGGCAAGGTGGTCATTGAGGTCGTGAACCTCGCCATGGCCCCCAACACCATTGATGCTAACACGATTTTCCCTTCTCGAGACAAAAACGTGTTTGTCCAGTGTGTCATGGGCTTTTGCATTTTCGTTATGAGGGCATGCCAGGTTCATTGTCGGTGCCAGTTGTGTATGGGTATGCCTAGGTACATGTCCTCCACACCCCTGGGAACAATCCCCAGAATCTGGATAACCTTGCTACGCACGGAGGGGTGAGTATGTGTGAGATAGAGCATAGACTTACCAGGGTTGGGGGCCAGCCCCACTTCACACTGTAGCTGGTCTAGCACCCTCACCAGAGCTCGGACCTGCGGCAAGACTGCATGGGTAAAAATCATCCTGTCATCCACATAGTGATTAGTTAAGTAGGGGATGCTATGCATGTTCAGCCCCTGGATTCCTTCTTCGACACAATAGATTTGTAGGAGGTCCATCACCAATAGGAATAGGAGCAAGGAGAGAGGATCCCCTTGGTGAAGCATGCAGCCCGTGTTGTGGAAACCCCATAGGTGGCTGTCTATATCCAGTGAGTACCGTCCACCCTGTTGGATCTGTAAGCACAAATCAACAAATGATTTATCAAATCCTTTTGCCTGCAGCACTGTCCTAAGGGCAACCCATCTCACGGAGTTGTAGGCTTTAGTAATGTCTAATTAAATGTAGAGCCTTGGTAATCTAGCTACCTTAAGTGAGTGTTGAATTTCCTGTAGGAGCAGGACCTGATCCTACAAATGCTGGCCTTTCACAAATGCAACCTGGTTTTGTCCCACCAACCGTGGAATGAGGGGCCACATCCTAGTAACCACCATCTGTGAAAATAACCTTAAGAGTGAGTTGAACATGCCAATGGATCGGAGATGCCCAGGAGATGTGGGGTTCTCCATGTTTGGCAGTAGGATCACCTAGAAATAGTTGATTTCCTTACAGACTTGTTGCTATGCCAGCATACAGTTGAAGGCATCCAACAGATTAGCCCCTAGCACATCCTTGAACTCATGAAAGAATTCGATGGGCCACCCATTTGGCCCCAAGGCTTTATCGGCCGGCATGTCTAGCAACGTGGTCTGGAGTTCATTACGTGAGAAAGGTTGCATGAGGCGCAGGTTGTCAGCGGCAGTGAGAACCTTTAGTATCGGGATGGAGATGGGATCTGTGGGCTGCCATTACTAGACCTGTTGCCAGTACTGCAACAGTTTATCCATACCGGACTGTGGGGCTGTTCCCCTTGAGTTAGGCCGTGAAGCATTCGTTGCACTTGCTTGTGGGTCTCGCGATGCATCTTTTCTGCGGCAAAGAAGAATTTCGTGTGACGGTGGTCGGCCCATAGCCACTACACATGGGCCCGTTGGTGCCAGTACTCCTTCTCTTCATGCTGTAGGGTCTGTAGCTCAACCAAGAGTGAGAGTTCCTCTTGCGTGAGATCAACCCCATGCTCCTGCTGATCCTAGATATCCTGCAGCTACGATTGTAGTTGAGCCTAGTAACCCTTGAAGTTGTACTTAGCTACCGTGGCGAGGGCTTTGATCTGGCATTTAAGGGCCCTTAGCCTATGTTTGAGGAAGTCACATGGCTCCATTGTGTTGTTGTACCCCTTCCAGATAGATTGGACCAGCTCGCCCAACTAGGGTTTGGTCAGCCAAGTACGCGTGGATGCCCCAGTCAACCAAAAGCGACTTGCTAACCTAGACCTGGTCGATCTGAGACTACACCCTAGTTCTGCCCTTCCTACGGTTGCTCTAGCTGTACCTGCACCCAGCAATTTCCATGTTAGTGAGGCCCATGTGCTCCAGTAGGGCTAGGCACTTGAAAAGCCCCTATGGCTCTGTCGCGCTGCCCCCAATCTTCTCCCAGTTGTAGAGCCATTGATTAAAGTTCCCAATTAGGAGCTAGCAGGAGTTGTGAGGGACCAGCACTGCAACCTGGGATAGTTCCTTGAGGCGGTCCTTCCTCCATTGGGCCCTGTAGATGTTGGTGATCCAGATGTCCGAACTCAGTAGGTGTACTGTAATGCACTATTCAAATGCATCCAGCAAACACGAGTCCACCCTGGTGAGGACCACAAGGCCTCCCTCTTGTCCCCAACTAGGCAAGAGGTGACTGCACTAGCCCAGCCACTACAAAAACTGAGCGTTTGTCTGTTGTAATTTAGTCTCTTGGAGACACACTACATCGCACCCCTCGGTGCACACCATGCGCTTTAGGGTATGTCTTTTATATTGGGTACCCCGTCCCCTGCAATTCCATGAGATCACCTTCATGGTGACACTTACATGTATCTATTGTAGACCTCTCAGAGTGTGGACTAGAGTCCCAAATCAACAAATAGTTGTGTGGCCTTGTGCCGGGTGAGGGTGTTGTCTGGACATCCAACCCTGGGTGTTGGCAGGGTAACTGCCATCCCCTTCTCGCACGATATCCCCCACCCACTAGCAGGGATTTTGGGCCGTTCCAAACCCTGGCTGGTGTTTATCCAATAAGTTAGTGGTGGCGAGGTCAGGGTCTATCCCCTCTGTGACTAGCCCACACCCCCCCCATCCCACGCCCGTAATGGGGGTTTGGGACAAGCCATAACTGCCCTGAAGGGCCCCCTCCTTAGTCTAGGCATCCATCCCATTCAAGAGGTTGAGGGGAACCTTACCCATCATGTCTATCCTACAATCCTGGCCATCCACCAGTGGTCCTCCCCCATGTGTGACTCCAATCAGCCCTTCCCATGGCCCGTCGGGTCCATGGAAGGTTGGACCGTCTACCCCCACCATACCCTTTTCCACACTTGCAGGCAAAAGTCTCTCCATATAAGGAGGACCCCTCCCTTCCTACTTTGTCACACCTGCGGGCACCATCGAGCTTTTGTTGGCCACCTGGCTCCTTTTCCTAACTAGCTGCCAACCCCCTTCTGTTGCTGGGGCAATACAGCCCTGATGCAAAGGGTCACCACCCTTCACGAGGTCCGCCATTGAGGTCGGGGCCTCTACCAATAGATTTTCAAATTAGACCTGGACCCGCTCCTCACTGAGGTCAGTGTCCATCACCAGTTCATCCACGTAGTCCGCGGAGTGCATGGACCTCCACACATAAAACCCTGCAAACCCCAGTTGGTCCATTACCTCGGTAAAGTGGTCGAATTTAATAAACTCACTGAATAACACTACGAGAGACTATAGGAACTCGGCCAACCAGTATTCCAAGGGAAGACCATGCAACTGCACCCAAACCGATGCCCATTCAAACAGAGCCTAATCTTGATGCACCCCTAGGCGCCTGGGTGCCAACGCCAATCCCCAGGCCCCATAAAACCAAGGCCCTTCCACCAGGATGCATTCCCGGTCTATCGCTAAGATGAAGTAGAATAGGACACAGTCACCAACCAAGCATTTGACCATCACTGTATCCAACCCCCAAATAGACCGGACCCATCACCAAATCAAATCCATTCTTCGCCTTGCCCCCTCCGACACAAACTTGCCTATCAGGCTGTGCTCCAAGCATTCCAGCGTGCCCAAGGCCGGGCAACTGACTTTGATCCATAGTGCCGTCCCCTCCCACGAGCACTGGCCAAACTCTTCGGAACCCTTGAGAGCACCCTGCGGGTCTTCCAGTTCATCCTCCTGCACGTCTCGTGTGGTGTTCAGCTGGGTTTTCTTTGTCTCTTGGGTCACCGCGTCCACCCATTCCACCTTGGCCCCCAATGCCTTCGTGTTCGCAGGTGTCGGCGTGTGCATCAAGGTTGTCGTGTCCACGGGTGTCGTCGCGTCAGCCAGCTCGCTTGTCAACAGCTCCATTCAAAATTTCACAAATAATTCTCCTAAAACATATGTTACTGTTGATGCATATGATAGTTAGGGAAACTCAAATCTATTGTGCAATATAAATATACATGCTATGAGTTTTATAAACATCATTTAGAAAATTCCTTAATTAGCCAAATTTGTAGCTGTAATATACTATCTATTTTTGTTAATATGTTGAAAAAACCATCCATAGTTTTTATGAAGTACATTGCAACAAATCTTCTATGTTTAATGTGCTTAAATGTAGAAAATTCATAGAAAATGTAATATTCATCATCAATGCTATTTATACTACATAATTGGTGCATTTATTCTTCACAAGGAATTTTGAGCTGTCTACCTATTTCAACTCTTAAATTAGTTTGATCATTATGGCCAAGTGTGATAATTAAAAATGGAAGAGACTGTAGCCATTAGATATGGACTTATAGGATACCAATAAAAAATTTGTATATACATAGATGGTAACTTTTTAAGTTTAAAACCTAGGTTGAAGCCTAGGCATAGCCACTCAAAAGAGGTTATGCTTTTATTCTTCCACCACCCCTCTCAAACCCTAACTTGGTGAAATGAGAATTGAGCCTCTATGTAACAATGCTTATGACTATGCTTACATAGATAAGCCCCTCTATTTAATTTTCATTCATAGTAAAGCTTATATTATTAATATATAAGTGAATGTAAGAATGGTAAAGTTATAAAATTAAAAGTGGAGGAGAATTATCAATGTTTTAAATTCATAAGAATTATACTATTCAAATTGTTGTATTCTCTTTAATTAATATAGAAAAGATTCAATTTAGAATTCATAATTATAGACTTTGCAAGCTATATATCTTCATAATTAACTTAGTTGTGTTAGATGTCAAATTTCGTTTTTGTTTGTGATGGTATAAGCTAAGGATCTTAGCCTCAGTTTTAGGTTTGGATGTTTAAGAGTAACTATATCACTTTGTTATCCAAACAAGTATTTTCACTTGTGTTGTATTTGATGTAATTCTAGCAAATAAATAGAATAAGTTTAGAAGATTTTCTTATTAGAATAATTCCAGGTAAGAGAGATAAAATCGATTATGCTTCTTGATATCCTTAGAAGTCAAAATATTTATCATTTTGTAGCTTATACTCATAATCTCTTTGGAGTCACATTAGATAAATACTATAAAAAGTGATATTATCATGTAAAGAGAGAGGATAGTTTTGTGAAAGAGTTGTATGGTTTAATATATGGAATATTAAGAAGCACATTCTATACTCTAATCATAAGGTTTGCAAATTAATTAAGCACACATTCCATCTCACATTGTTAATGGTGCATGTGCAAGGAAATAACCAACTTCCTAAGCCACAGCGAATTATAGAATCACCGTTGAATTCTATTTCATCTCACATTTCTAGTATTGCAGGTACATGGATATAACGAACTTCGTAAACCGCACCCACGACCATGAATAGTAGGCTTTACTAATTGTAATTCTTGACCGTGATTGAAGGGACGAGCCTGCTCCGCGTCGATCCTTGTTATTCATTTATCAAGTCTATGCCGAATTTCCTGTCAAATTTCGAGAACTCTGACTGTGAAGTCATATGCGCTGCTGCATGCAAATTCTAAGTTCCAATCGACCTCATTTACCAACGCACCAACAAATACCAGTAATCCAGCACCGTTCGAATCTGAAAACATTTCGTAGATTATGGTCTAAATGCGTAATATCTTTTGTTTGCCTTAAATCATTGATGGTTAATATTCAAAACCAGTATGGATCAGATGGTAAAAGGCTGGAACTCATAGGATGGGACTTTGAAATTGCGTTCTCCGTTCCTCGCTTTGAAATCAACGTCGCCGAAGCTGCGCTCCAAGTCCAGTCGAGAACTTTCTTTCCACAGCTCTGACCATGAATAATCCTGGAAGACTGGGACAGCGACTTCCCATATTTCCATAGCAGCACTTTCTAGGGCTGGCGATGGGCTGCCCATCGCTATAAATAGGTCATGAATTAGCCCTTTCAGCATCAAGCAAATTTATCAGCAATATCTAAGGTTAGTGGTTTAAGGCTATTTTAGTTTCTTCCCATCTCTGTTCTAGATTTCCATCTATCAGAATACTGATCAAAGAGTTGGAGAATGGAAGGCGGCCGCAGCGGCAGCGTTGTAAGAAGGGGTAGAGTGGGGATGATGCTAGCGATGATCATGGGGCTTACGCTTTTGGTTGAGGGAATGAATGTTGCCTCTCTTTCAACTTATTCGGAGTCCTACAATAAGAGAGAAGAGAATCATGCAAATGCACCCAGACCAAGTTTAAGTTCGCGGAGTAGCACAAGGTCTCTGTTAGCGGCATCTCCACCGGCGGCGTCGTGCTGTACTACTGGTCAAACCAAGTCACCACCTGGTTGCTGCCCCTCTTCTCCTTCTAACTGAAACAGATTATCGTCGCTTCGGATTTCATCTTTATCTATGTTGTTAGCACACGACTGATGGTCATATGCCCCAACGTGTTCTTTGCTTAATCCTAATTTCTGCCGCAACCCACATGGCCTCCATTTCACCATTTACGTAGGCATGGCTTCATTCCAATGGTCTATTTAATTTCAAATGTTACCGACAATACTTAGATCATAAGGTACATACGCATAATAAAGTTTTTGTTTCACTTTGTCTATGTTTCATTGAAATCATGGTTACTAAATTTTCAACCAATGGTGCTTAGTCACTAACATACATTTACACGTATATCATAATTTAAATTCAAACAATATTCACCTTTTACCATCTATGTTTTTTACATAGTTCAAATTCAATAGTAAATATCTATTTTAATAAAAAAAATAATGTTATAAAAAGTTCATTCATTGATTTTATTTTTAAAGCATAACTTTAATATTTCTTAGGAATTTTTTTTTTTAAATTCTAGAATTATAATTTTGCTTCTCACATTATTTCATCATTTTAAAAAAATTTTGCAACTAGTGTCACAATACCAATCCAAATCTTGTGAAAAGCATAGATTTCAATATTATCTTTTCCTATGTCCTTGGAATCCCCACTCACCATTCATGTACTTATTGATCTCTACATCCCTTTGTCTGTGAATGTAATGACATGACATCAAATAGTCTATCATTAATAAATTATAGCTATTAGACAACCTTTTTTTTCTGCAAAAAAAATAGTTTAATTGAACTTTTTGAAATAGTACCAAAGAAACTTGGTAACTTTATTGATGAAGTGTTTACTGAATATATTGTGTGTATTTCTTCTATTGGATAGATTAAACATGATAAAAAGAATTTCAATTTCATAAATAAAACCTAATATAATTTCAGTTTCATTCTTTTATTATTATTATTTTGTTCATGATATCCAAATCTTAACGACCTTACATAATAATACATTGTTATACAACATGCACTCATTAATCTTTGCATTCTTCATTTTGTTCAGCATACTAATATGATATCGCATAGTTGATCACCAATAAATCATTTGTATTATAGAATTTTTCCCTTCTAAAGAAAAAATAAAGTAAAAAGAGCATCTCTATTTTCATTTTCAGAAGAATAAGAGGATATCATAGTTTATGGAATATGTTATTAATCTTTGAATCAAAGGGTAATATGAGATCCAATTCAAAATGTAAGAGAATATGTTGGTATAGATCTTTTACAATATATGTTTAATTTTAGTATATTATTTATTTTTTATAAAGTAGATAATTAAAATTATATATTTAAATTAATACTATAATTAAAGATTAAAATCTAAAAAATAACTTAGGACAGTGAATTTTATTCAAATTTTGCCAATTTTAATCCTATTCATGATTTATGTATTTTATCACAATTTTTCAATTAGATTTCCAAAATACATATGATTTTTTTACTTAACGAACCTTTTTTATAAATCATTAGATAGTATAAACAATGAGAATGCATGGTAGTTTTATCAATTTTTCTTGTTTATTATATATTAGTTGGCTTTTCCATTTTTCTTATCTTTAAAGAAAAATTACAATAAATGAATAAAAATATAAATCTTTGAAATTCATTTTTCCTAAGTATAGATTATATTTTTATTGATGATTTATTCATTTCTTTTCTCTTATTTTTTATCAATATTTGGATTTAGAAATTTTAGACTTACTTTTAAAAACTTGTACAAGCTACACCACTTATAAATGTGTAGTGTTGGTCAAGTTTTAATTAAGAATCATGAAAAAATTGAAAAATTTCAAAAATAATCTTTGTTAGATTATTTCAATGCCATTAGAAACCAAAGCAATACATCACTTATTAACATTATATTTGATTAATAAAAGTACTAATAACCTCTCAAAATATATCATTTTTGCCAATAACAAGGATGATACAATGAAGGATAGATTTTTGAAGAGATAGCAAAATAAGCTTTAGTTGTACTAAAAAAATGAAAAACATCAGAGTTAAGAGATAATGAACCAATATACATACATACATATATGTATGTATGTATGTATGTATTAATTTCAATATTTATAAGAACACTAATTGGCATAGTTAGAATGAGACAAATATGTGACTACCTTGGAAAGGGGAACCAAATCAAATATACATACATAGTGAACCTTTGATGATTGAAAACATTATTTTGAATGGGAAAAACAAAGTTGTTCAAACAAGATCTTTTGAATCCAAAATTTGCATACTTCCAGAAGTTTATAACTTGGAAAAAGAGAAAGCTCAAGATGAGAGTAAATGGGAATTATACTTTGATGGTTCTTATAACTCCAAAGGTGTAGGAGCTAGAGTAGTTTTAATAAAATGTGATTCCCCAAAAATTTTAAAGGTAGTTCATCTATCTTTCCCTTGCACTAACAACAAGGTTTAATACAAAGCTTTGAGTATTGGAATTAAAACAACATTTAAGAAAGGGATCAAGGTGATCATCATAAAAGGAGATTGAAGACTAGTTTGTGAATAGATTAGAGGCAATTGTGTAGTCAAAAGCTCATTCTAGCAGCCTTATAAATAGCTCATTAGCAAACTGCTAGATTAGTTTCATCACTATAAAAGAGAAGATATCTGTAGGAAAGATAACCACATAGCATATCATTTAGCAAAGGCATCTTCAACATTAGATGGAAAAAGGATAGAAAATTATGAAGGGATAATGATTGAGAATGAACATCAATCATCAATGCTAGATAACATAAAAAATTTATAAGTATTTGAAGATGATGATCAAGTACTCAGGTTCCTAAAGAATAAGCAAGAATTTGAAAGTCAGATCATACGTGAAACAATATTAAGGTTTAAGTCAAATTTCATTTCCAAAAAGATGATTGATTATGAACAAGAGTTGAGCAAAAATTTTCTTATAAGAAAAGAGATACAAAATCCAGATGATCAAGTTTATGAAATAGTAAATCTTGGATTTAGATTTTATTGGCACAGTTACTCCTTCAAGGGTCGAACATAAGTTTATTCTTATAGCCATTGATTATTTTACTAAATGGTCTAAAGTAAAATCTTTAAGGAATAGTTTAGCATTAGATGTAATTAAGTTCTTAGAGGATCAAATTTTAAATCACTTTGGTATCCCTGAAGTATTGGTGTTCAATAATGGACATGCTTTTCAATCTAAAAAATTTATAAAATGGGCATCCATGAAATCCATTTTTCTATTTTCTTCTTCTAATCATTATTCTTAGGGAAATGGCCTAGCTGAATCTACAAATAAAAATTTTCCCTATATCAAAAAGTCAATGGAAAAGAATTTAGAAAATTAGATCAATTTCTTACCATCTACATTATGGATTGACCATATTAGATTAAAAAGGCTATTCGAATGTTAGCTTATAATTTAGTTTATGATTTGGCTGAAGAGTTATCAATAAAATTATAAGCTTAGCTTTGAAATTTGTGCAAAAGTATAGTGAAAAAATGGATAAAGATAGAAACTTTATTGTCCTGCTTATTTAAACAGAAACTGAAATAGATAGAGCTAAGGATAATTTATTTAAAAATGCTTTCAAGTTAAAAGATGGTTTGATAGAAAGGTTCTAAAAATAACTTTTAAAAGTGGTAATCTTGTATTATTATGAAATATGAAAAGGCCAAGTAAATTTTTAAAAAAATGAATGGGTCTATTCCGGATCAAGAAATAATTGTCGAAAGACACATACAAGCTTCCATATAATGTTCTACAAATAAAACATTACTTTGGGCAATCACCCATATCTTTATATATATATTAAAGATATGTAGATATATAGAATAATAAAAATTTATACACACACACACACACACACACATGTAGTGGTGATTGTTTTAAATAAATTAGCTTAAAGAAAAGTAATTATTACTTATTGTGGATGTTAAGTGGATTTTAGTGGAAGTTACAACCATCACATTAAAGAAAATAAATAACAATTTTGAAAGTGGGAATGTTAGTGAGTAGGAGATTTAAAAAATTAGGGTTATAGAAAAAATGACAATTGAAGACAAGCGCAACACCATTTAGGGGCAGAATTTTGAATGGGTGGGAGCACAGGAGATATGGTAGATGGTTCTAGCATGGCTAGACATGGCAACGTGGGTGACATGGTCGATGCAGCTACAAACAGTAAGGATGGATTGAGCAAGGATCCTGCATATGGTAGTAGCATTACGAACAATGAGGGTAGGGGCTTTGATGAGTTGGTGCAAGGGGTGACCGGGGAGGAGGCTGATGGATCTCATGTGCACTCAGAAGGAAAATGTGCAGTAGGGTTTCAAGATGGCCACTCTCGGCACCCCCCTAGATGGAGTGTTGAGCAATGCCTGCATATGGACAGCTCATTGAGGATCCGTATGACATCATTTGGTGAGGATTTACAGACAATTAAGTAGAGCCTCATTGGTAGATTTGTGTCTATAAGAGCAGCCCCCAATGTAGATATGATCAAAAAGTGGGTTACTAGGTGTCGTGGTTCTTACTCTGCAGAGGTTCATAGGTTGCTTGAAAGTGTATTTCTCTTTATTTTCTAGTCGATGTCTAATAGGAAGCAAGTTTTGCCAAAGGGTCTATGGTTCTTTAGAGTGTGAGGCCTAGCTCTAACACATTAGAGGCTAGGTGCCCACTACAATCTAAACCTATTTTTTCAGGGACTTGTGTGGATCCAGGCATTTGAGATTCCATGGAAAGTCTAGACAATACATTTTCTTGGAACTTTTGTGGGGTTTTTTGATGATTTCATCTACTTTGATTGAGCTATTGGCTCTTTGGACCAAATGGGTTTTGCTAGATTTTGCATTTGGGGGTCATTGTCCCTAGGGGATTTGATTTCAAAAGTTGTCATTGACCTCCCTTTAGGGGAGGAGAAGGTACTTATTAAATTTGAAAACAAGGTCAAGGTTCATAAGATAGCCAAGCCCATAGGGGTCTATGGAGCCTATGGTAAGATGGGACATCAAGCTACTAGGCTACTAGTTACCAAGTTAGTCAAAACACACATGGACCCCAAAAAGTGGGGGAGGGGGAGGGCTGGGACAACTTGGACAACTGTTTCTTGGAAGAGGAGGCCTCCTTGGGGGTCAACTTAGGGAGTTGGTCCTAAAGGGTTGGGGTGTAGGGTTCTAGTGGATTGGTTCAAGGACAAGGCCTACGGTTCAAGGGAACTAGGAGCCTAGATGGTAGGCCTAGTGATGGGACGCGATATCGCATGGGTTACGATATCACGTACATGATATCGCATGGGTTAAGATATCATGTACACGATATGGTGTCCATTGCAATATTGCGTACATGATATCGCAATGCATTGCCAAATCTATAAATAAGAGGTGGCTCTCCCTTGTTTTGAAGTTTAGGCCTAGACCGTAGAGAAACTCTAGTAGTTTTACCTCTCTAGAGATAAAATAATTTCCATGTGCCCACAGTAGGAGCTCCAAAGTGAATGGATCTTTATTCAAGCAAATATTGTACCTAAACACAAGTTTGTGTACGGAAATAAAGAAGAAATTCTGGGATAAACCTTGCAGTGCATGGAATAGGCTAAATAGGATTTTATTTACTATTATTTATTATTTATTATTTAAATGCTTTATTAGTTAATTAAATCTTTCTCAACCCTTCTCCCATAATTAAGTGCATTGAGTACGACCGCTTCGAGCACGTGCGTTACGCTTGGTGATCCCAGCAATGAGTAGAATTTGGTAACCAAGGTTGCATTGGTTCAGGGTGTGAATAGTAAGTGGGAATAGATACTACTGCTAGGTTAATTAAGGCTTAGTTAGTTAGTTAAAATTAGTTAATTAGTCTCTTCACCCTTCACCTCATTAGCATAGGAGATAAAACAGAAAAGATATAAAAATCATATACCTCAGACTTACTTAACCATACAACCGCAACAAATACAAGTTTGGGAAGACAATGAATGATTAACCTTAAGTGTTCCATAAGGCATGTAGGCACTTAGTCTATGGAGTTTGACTAGATTACGTGTGTAATGCTCGTATTCATATGGTTGAGTGTAGGGGTACCTCGCTACTCATCATTAGCACCATTGTGGGGGACTAAGTTTTTTTTGCGCTAAGTAGAACATAGGAAATTATCCACATCGTTGTGAGCTTAACGAACCCTTAGGGTTAATTAAATGAAAAATTATATAATGGTTAATCAGCACACCGAATAAGACACAATGTCTTCTTCTTCTTCTGATAAGAGCACTTCACTGCCTAAGGGTCATACAAGAAATAGTCGATAGTCTAAAACACATAACCAAATCTGACAGTTCCTCAATAGTACTGAGTGGTATATACCCATCCTAATGAGTATATACCAGATTTTACCTTTATCCTCCATCAAGACAAATAGCTGTGTTGGAGAGATTTGCAAGGTAACATAGTTTTACCTCTAGATCAGGTAGTCCCTAACATGCTCCTCCGTGCTCTGGCATAAATAGGCATAACGTAGCTCTATGTTGAATACGTTATAGGTGATTTTGACACAAGGGATTACCATCCCACAGTAGCACAATGTTTAAGGGATTCAAGGTAAGAGAGCCACCATACATTGTTGAAGGGCAAAGGGGTCCTACACGTCCTAAGTGAAATTGGAGATGGTGAACCACTTATAATGGGTTCTCCATCAAATCATGTTCCCCTTCCTAACGATAGTGAGGAGGTGGGGTATCAGAACCTACACTCCACAATACACAACCTTGGTTCTGATCCTTGTGAACGCCAACTGTTCACTGAGAGAATGAAAACACATGACAAGGATGGGCATTCTGATCATCATCACGATCGGGGCCGTAGTTATAGAAGAGAAGGTAAGAAACATTGTCATGGCGATGGTTCTCCTTATTCTTCCCCTTCATCACACCATTCAACCTCTCCTTCCACATCAGGACGTAGCCACAGAGAGCATAACAATGAAGATAAGGGTAAGCGAGATGAGAGACCTCGACGAGAGAGTCGAGAGAGAGGATGAGGGTAGTTAAGAGAATCAAGGCATGAATGAAGGGAAAGTAGGGAACAACGTAATCATCATAGACATCATGAAAGAGATGATCATGAAAAACCCCTACTTTCCACCCGAATTATTCTAGACATCACGGAGGCTGTGAGAATACCTACAAGGCATCAAAAAGATAGTCGGATCAAGAGACTAGATATGAACAATATCCTATGGTTCGAAGGGGGATATAACGCTGATCTGAAAAATCATTTATAGGAATTCCACGATGCCTGAACCTTGCAAAATATTGAAAACGAGTGGCAAAAATTAAACTTATTTCCTAGCACACTCATAAAGGAAGCAGAGAGTTGGTACCGGTCCGTATAACCAGAAACCATTAGGAGATGGAGTACGATGTTAGAATTGTTCAACGATAAATACCAAACGTACTCCAAAGTGTCTAACTTGCATAAGCAGATCTAAGAATGGAAGCAATGTACTCACGAACCCTTGGATGCTATCATGGATCGCTACTACACATTGCTACATCATTGCTCAGGCCATGGTTACGGACAACGGGATCAACTCCGCCACCTCGTAGATGGGCTAAGACATGAAACCAGGAGAACCCTTGGGACTTATGCCCAAGGGAGATTATCTGAGATTAGACTCCATGAAATTCATCAATTGTTGGAACAAGTAGCCAAAGAAGAAGGGGAGCTATGGAAAAGAGAAAGCACGGAAGAATATAACCACGATCCTTCCCTCCAAAAGAAGGGAGTGAGATTTTGTGATGAAGAGGATGAGTCACCACTCAAAGAGTTAGTGAATAGAAAAACCTTGCTACTTCAGAAACTAACAACGGAAGTATCGGCTAAGGTAGATGAAATATGGAGCTCCTTAGATAGTAAAATTGAAACTGTCCTAAAGATTGTAGAGGAATCTAAGGAGGAACAAAGTATTGAAAAGGACAAGAAAAAGCGGAGAGATTCAGGCCATGCACGTGAGAAGGGTAAGGGAAAAATGACTATTGCTGATGAGGTTGTGGATTCAGACATAGAAGATGATGGTGGATGTGAGATCTACCAATATGACCATCCTAAGGGATGTTGTCCAATCATCTCACATCTACAAGAGTCTAGGGTGTATGCACTCAACCCAAGACTTAATAGATGGCAGACACCTCAAAGGTTACCTTATTCCCAAGGTAACCTACGACAGTTCCACCAACCGTTAATGTACTATCCCAGTGGAACTCCACCACAACCTATCGGGCAACATCAGTAATGGAAACACCCACAGTCATGGGGGATGCCACCGCCTAGACAACAATACCCTTACTAGCAACCCAATCCTTATGGCTATTACGTGCAGTAGCCGGTTTCTCCAAGTGACTCTATGGATCACACAACTCCACAACATCACTACCAAGTTTGGGGGTATTTTAGGACTCCTCCTCTAGGAGACACTCCATAGACCTACCATCCTTCGAACCCATTTGCCTCTCTTGCACCATTAGTTCCCATACCACCGGCTCCAGCAATGCAAGGGGAACTCCCCACTCAACCGCAATAACGTAATGCTACGAGAGTTGTAAACCTTCAACCCTCTACTGGTTCTGACAACCGCAAGAAGAGAAGACCTTTCTTCACAGCCAAAAGCCCAAAAAAGCTCTCACAACCACAAGTGGTTGAGTCTATGCATGCTCCTCCAACATAGAAGGCTTTGGAGCTCTCTTCAAACCAATACCAGAGCTCAACGCATACGGTTATGTTAACACATACTGTAACCAACTGGATCAAGGTAGGCCACCTTCCCAGGAAACTATCTGAACCTGGAGGTCCCTTAATCTACCCCCAAGTCACCAGGAATGAACCACATAAGGCTCTTCTTGACTTAGGTTCCGGAGTCAACTTAATATCATGAGAAATGTATAAAGCCTGGAACCTGCCTCTACTCAAGAAGAGCAATATTCAACTAGAGCTGGTTGACCAGTCCATCATCATTCCCTTGGGATTGGTGGAGGACATTGTTACCACTGTGTGTGATTGGTCATACCTAGCTGATTTCTTGGTGATAGAAGTCAATAGCAACAAAGGGAACTTCCCAATTATAATGGGAAGGGCATGGCTAAGTACAATAGATGCATGCCTAGGAATCCGCAATCTTTCTTTAGAAATATCTAAGGTAAACATTTATGGAAAGATCAAGAAGAAGAAAGTTCCATGCATCACATACAGTGACTCAAAGTGTAATGAAATGGGGGAATGCTCAGCACTTCCTACATGTAACTGGTATGCCCTAGAAACTCTGATACAAAGGTGCCTGTATGTAGCAACCACACAACAAGTGGACACCCTGTGGTTGATAGTTAATCAAAAGAGCAAGCGACCAACATGCATGGAACGAACTGAGAAAAAAACTCATGCCAACGATGAAGGCATAGATACATTGGAGTATGAGCATCGCCAACTTCCACCCCTTAACCTGAAAACATCAATCACGAGAAGTTAGACACTTCTAAGAAATTCAAATAGGTGTTCATTATTTCGGATCTCTCCCTTTCCATTTAGTCATGGGGGAGATGGCTACCTATGCTAATCATTTGGGGCCCTCAGTTTTTTTAATTTTTTTTACACGTTTTTCTTTTACACATTTTTTTTTCACATATTTTTTTTTTGCACATTTTTGTTTTACAAATTTCTTTAACTTTTCTTATTTTTGTTTTACAACATCATTATACTTTTTCATTTTTTGTATCTATGTTATCCATCTTGTCAAGTTTGTCATTTAATAAGTGTTCTTCATGATGGTATGAACTATTTTCCTATTGATTGCTAATGTTTGGTTTTTACCTTTAAGTTACGATGTTGATACTAAGGCATGGTTCTTTTGATATAGCAAGCAATGAATCCACTTCATCCATACATCCACAAATTTTTATGGTCTCTCTCAGCTTGGAAATGTATAATCCCTTTCTAAATAAGAACTATAACGAATCGGTGACTAGGAATTTCTCAAACTAAGGAAGGACTCAAGAATTGAAAAGGGTGTGAATTCAAGGGAACTTGATACATTTGCGTTGGCCATTCTCTTGGGTGCTTGTGTTTTTTCTTCTTGAGTTTTCTTACCGTTTCAACATTACCAAATTATTAGGAAGCTGAGCTAATAAAAATAACAAAGTCTCTGCATGATGTTGTTCTCATGCATAAACACATAAAACCAAAAAAAAATAGTGAGAATTCAAAGCACACCCCTTAGATGAAATAATCATTTGGGCTACAAGCACTGGTTATGGAACTAAAAATAAAAATGTTCACTCTAACTAAGGCCCTTCTCGCTTTCCATTCTCTCCTCCTTCATTTCTTCGAAATGCTGGTGACTCTTGGGTGAAGGCATTCTTGTTACTTCAAGAGGATGGGTTGGTCGAATACATTAATGCAAAGTCACTCGATGAGGGTTGTTGAGGTCAGACTTGGAATGGGATCTACTAAGTCACATTAATCATTAACTACACAAGGGGCTGTACACCACCTTGTTCTTGAGATTCCATTCCATTTTTTTCTCTCCATCCTTCTCTTCATTGTTCACCTCATTACTGGTTGTATCATTAGTGTATATTTTGGTTGATGCATTATTTTCTTTTTGGTAAATCCTTGCAGTTAAGACTTTAACTCTTGTTCCAAATGACATTCCTAGAGCCTACGGACTCCTTGAATGTGGGTTTGTCAGGATCCATTGACATTCCTTTTTGGTGCACCAGTTCAATTCTTTCCCCTAACATTGTTGCAATTCATTTTATTTTTTTCATTTCCATCTTGACATCCATTTCATCGATGTCATAGTTGTCTCTTTTTCTCCATCTTCCTTGTTCCTTTTCTTTCTCCATTCTATCGCTACTAGAGGTTTGCTCTCAGTCATGGGGGTCTTGGTCCAATTTTTTCGATTTTCTCCTAACCCCTACACTTTCGATAGTTATCATAAATATATCTCTAGACCCGTATCAGCCATACCACAACTCAACCAATGGACCTTTCACCAAAGCAAGGTATCAACTACATTTTGATTCATTTACCCTTGCTAATATTAAGACTATGTTGTGTGTGCAGATGGCAATCATGCAACAATGGATTGGATCTGGAGAGAATACTTGGAATGGAGCAGTGTTGAAAGTAGCTATGTAAGGAGCAAGATTGATGGAGCGCTTATGGATGGACAACAAAAGGCGCAATCTTGACGTTGGCAGCAATAAAACTTCTTTCTCTCTCTCTTTCTTAGCTACCAAATGAGGCCTAATGTCAAATGTATAAAGTGTTCACTCTTGTTGTCATGAACACTAGTTTTGTTTTGTCTTGTAATGATGATTCGTTCACATGTCATCCCATTAGTTCCATATTGAGTCAATAATCCCATACCATCTCAATATTTTGTAAGGAACTTGAGGATGAGTTTTTATTCAGTCATGGGGGTATGATGGGACGCGATATTGCATGGGCTGTGATATCATGTATGCGATATCGTGTCCACTGCTATATTGCATCCCTCGCAATATCGCGTCTTCCCCTACGATATCGCGTATGCGATATTGCATTGCATCGCCAAATCTATAAATAAGAGGCTGCTCTCCGTTGTTTCAAAGTTTAGGCCTAGACTGTAACAAAACTTTGGTAGTTTTACCTTTCCAGAGATAGAATTATTTCCATGTGCCCACAGTAGGAGCTCCAAAGTGAATGGATCTTTATTCAAGCAAATATTGTACCTGAACACAAGTTTGTGTACGGAAATAAAGACGAACTTCTTGGATAAACCTTGCAGTGCATGGAATAGGCTAAATAGGATTTTATTTACTATTATTTATTGTTTATTATTAAAATGATTTATTAGTTAATTAAATATTTCTCAACCCTTCTCCCATAGCTAAGTGCATTCAGTATGACCGCTTCGAGCATGTGCATTACGCTTAGTGATCTCAGCAACAGCTAGCGTTTGGTAACCAAGGTTGCATTGGTTCAGGGTGTGAACGGTAAGTGGGAATGGATACTAATGCTAGGTTAATTAAGGCTTAGTTAGTTAGTTAAAGTTAGTTAATTAGTCTCTTCACCCTTCACCTCATTAACATAGGAGATAAAACAAAAAGGATATAAAAATCATATACCTCAGACTTACTTAATCATACAACCATGGCAAATACAAGTAAGTCTGGGAAGACAATGAATGATTAACCTTAAGTGTTCCGTAAGGCATGTAGGCACTTAGTCTGCGGAGTTCGACTGGATTGCACGTGTAACGCTCATATTCGTATGGTTGAGTGTAGGGGTACCTCGCCACTCATCACCTAGGATGCTCAATCCCTAGTGGAGGTGTTGATGATGGAGGACCCATACCTCGCTATAAAGAAACTTAAGAGCCTGTGTGGAGGCCGAGGATGGAACCCCCCTTCTCTCAGTAGTTAGATGTTAGTGGGGGGAGGAGAGGGATGGGGGGAAGCGGGGGTGGAAACTGCGCGATTTGAGGCCAGTTGCTCAAGGATGTACTGTTGGAGCATTAGTGAGTCCAAATGGTAAAACCAACACGCTGCCTCACGCCTGCAGATTTGACTGCTTTGGGGGGGAGGGGGGCTGGGGGGTGGGGTGGGGAAGAGAGGGGATGGCATGGTCAGGTGGGGATGGTAGAAGCTCCTTCTTTGATTTCGTCGGAAATGAGCAAGGTTGGCTGCCCCTCGGGACTAGTGCTAGAGATTGACTTGGAGGTCTAATCTACCCTCAAGAAATGGACTCTAAAACATAAGTGAGAATGAGGGATCGTAGGGTTTAAGCATGCAAGAGCCTCTTAAACAAGCTCTTGGTGCTCAGGTCTTGGAACATTTTGGCATGGTTTCTAGGATGTTTTGGTTTTCTAGTTGTGTGCTTGAATGGGGTTGGTATAGCCTAATTTTTTTGTTTTCTCTGCGTGTCCTTGTGGGTTGCTTTGTACGTTTTTTTGCCTTTTTAATAATCCCGATCTTTCTTAAAAAAAAAAAATTAGGGTTATAAAAAGAGGTTAAAGATAACCCAAGATAACACAAAAAAAAATCATCAACTTCGGTATTCTTTTTTACAAATGCCGATGAGAAGGCCAATTAGGGTTATAAAAAGAGGTTAAAGATAACCCAAGATAACACAAAAAAAAATCATCAACTTCGGTATTCTTTTTTACAAATGCCGATGAGAAGGCCTTCCATTCCATACGTGTCTGATTGCTGCCCAGAACACGTTTTGAGAGCCTTTTACAAGGCAACAACTTCGATGCATGAACCGAAAGCTCATTCTTGGTCTGGCTTTCAGATGAATTTAACTTCCTCACCGGTGGTTGTTCCATTCGTTTGAGTGTTTGGGGCGATTTTTACTAGTGTGCAGCAGAAGCTGAGCATCAAGAAGAAACCAATAATGCCAATTCTTGGGGAGAGCTTTTGTTTTCCAAGATACGGAGAAACCGGCTGTGGACGAAAAGGAGACGGTCCCTGAGAGATAATGCTGCAGCAAGTAACATGGAGGTAGAAGAAGTTGAAGGGTCAGCAAAGCAAGAAGAAAAGAAGAAAGCGTGGATTACCATAGAAATTAAATATAAGAAAATCCGCAACACAAAGATCCCGACAAGGGTCACTTTAAAAGTCCTCTTTCCTGCTGCAGAATAGTAGCAGGAAATAGTTTATGCAAGATTCTATTTGTACAGTTTTTGGTCTTTTAGGAACAGGGTTTGTATAAAAAAGATTTCTAGTTTTTCATGTAAAAAAATGTCTAAAATACCTGAATGGTTTATAGCTATTCGGAAATCCTTGCATGTGTAGTAATGAGATTGAAGTTTATTTAATATCTTCTATGGATTTAAGCGGTACAATTTACTGTGTATTTGGGTACGAGGAAAAATGGCCATTGTGTCCCTCATTTCCATGCTCAAGTCGTGCCAAGCCAATGTGCAGGAGGCTGCTTTGATTGCTTTGCTCAATCCTACTGCCAAGAATAAGAAAAAAAAAGTATGAATTATAAGGCCATGGCCACACCATATCTTGTTGAATTTTTGATATCATGGAACATAAATTTGAGGGAGTCCGCTACCGCGTCTATATTAACATTTTCTGCCTCAGCCATCAACAAGTTAATCCTTGGTAAATCGGGTGCTATACCCCTGTTGGCGGAGATGCTGTTTTCAGGAAGTTTCAAGCCAAGGTTTGGATGAAGCTAACCAGTGACAGAAAACCACAGCCACGCACTCTTTATTTGATATTAGGATTGCTATGTATTGTTATGTATTTCATCGTTTTCGAGTAAAATTTTTTGCTCTCTCCCGTGCAACATATCTTGGTAACAGTGAAAGATTGAAAATGTTAGGGGAGATCTTTGTCTAATTTAAAATTTAGAAGCGAAATGCCGTACTGTTCGTCATATTATGCTAAGATGAACATCGTCAAGTTGACTGGAGGTATACCTCAAGAGATAACATTTATGAATTTCGGGCAAAGGACATCATACATTAACGAGAAGGTTTGCATTATAGTCCTTAGAGTCATGGAAAAGAACCTTAACAGCAGAAGGTTTAGACTATAAAGTATAGTGCCTTTACCAAGAGGAATTCAGGAGATTTTTCAAATTTTGATGCATGTCTCGCGTGGCAGATGTGGTTGGAACAGATGAAGAAAGCACAATGATCAGTTTCAAAATTGTTGAGATCCACAATGATAGGAAACAATTGGAGGCCATTAATGCTGTGTTGGCAGGAAAAGACTGCTTTTGTCTCATTCCAACAGGAGGTGGGAAGTCGTTATGTTACCAGATTCCTACACTTCCAGAGGCAGGAATTGTTCTTGTAGTATCTCCACTCATAGCTTTTCAGAGGTATTCATGCAGAATATTTGTCTTCAAACCAAAATTCAAACACTAAAGAGGAGATTTATGAGGACATCAATTCTGGAAAGCCAATGCTGTGGTTGCTGTATGTTACAGCAGAGCTAATTGCCACTCATATTCTAGAAAAAACTTAAAAAATTTTACTGAAGGGGTCCTTTGAATGTCATTGCTATTGAGGCCCATTGCATTTCATCATGGAGCCATGATTTCAGATCCAACTACTGCAAGTTATCAATTATGCAAAGATATTTCCTTGGGACATCCCTATTAACATCGACATCTACTGCTGCTAAAAAGGTTTAAGAGGATGTCATCAAAACGTTAAGTTTGCAAAAACCACTTGTACTTCTCACATCTGTTATTCCGCCAAATATATTTTATGAAGTTCGATATAAAAATTTGCTGGAAGATCCATACATGGATTTACTGAGTGTTAAAAGCTTCTGCACATGATTGTGCTGTTGTATATTGTCTTGCTCGTAACACGTCATGAAATCGGTTTTCGATTACATAGGTGATGGGATTTCTTGCCGTGTGTATCATGCTAGGTTAAGTGATAAAGTTCGTGAGCAGGTTTTAGATGATCGGGTATCAAGGAAAGCGCTCGTCGTTGTTGCTGCAGTGACTTTCAGAATGGAAATAGACCGCAAGGATGTTCAAATTTTTGCCACTTCAACATACCAAAATCATTAGAATAATTTTATCAAGAATCTGGGAGAGCAGGGCGAGCAGGGCGAGATCAGAAACCATCAAGGAGCGTACTGTATTATGGAATTGATGATTGACGGAGCATGGCATTTGTCCTCAAAAATCACAAAGTCGAAAGAAAACAAAAAGTTGGGGATGATTTTCTTGCCAACAAAGCCATGAAGAGAGGCAAGGCAATGCGGTGAAACCAAATTAAATCCAGCAAAGCCATCATTGAGAGAGGAGCAGCCCCGTTGTGCTTGATTGTGCTAAAAATGGCATTGGTGTGTGGTCAGAAAGCAGAAGCCCAAAGGAGGAGGAATGACATCCATTGTTACAGAGGAGATATTCAATCATATTATGGTTCATAATTCTTCTTGTCAAGGATATGGCTTCTACACTAGTTACTCTACCTTTATAGATGCTGTTGTCAGCCTCTGAAGTTCACTGCTTAGATTAAAAAAAAAACAGAATAGGGGTAAATAGAGGAAACTAGATTTCACATTTTTATTCAATTGATAATGATCTTTAAATAGGCAACTACATTAATAGAAAATAGCAACTGAATCCTAATATGAAGCAACTTCTATAATGGTTGACCATTTAACTTCAACCCTTCAACTTCTATAATAGCTGACCCTTCAACTTCTGTAACAGTTGACCCTTCAATTTTTTTAACAATGAACCCTTTAACTTTTGTAACGGCAAACCCTTCACCTTCAACTTTTGTAACAAAAAACCCTTCAACTTCTATAATGGTTGACCATTCAACTTCTAAAGAACAAAAATAGCAATTGAATCCCTAAGGATAGTTCCTAAAGACTAGGCCAAACAAAAATCATGTTTAATAATTAAACACATTTAACACCCTCCCATAAATTGAAAGTTTGAAAACTATCAATTTAACAAGAATCATTCAACTTGTAGACTCCAACCTACTTTCTTAGCCTCTGGAATGTTGATAACTTGAGGGGTTTGGTTAGAATATCAGCGAGTTGATCTTCACTCTTACAAAACACCAAATCAATAACACCATCATTACATAGATCATGCAAGAAGTGAAACCTCACATCAATATGCTTGCATCTTCCATATAGCACAAGATTTTTGGATCACTTTATGGTAGAATTGTTGTAACAGAAAATTGTAGTAGCCCCCTTTTGCTTGAAATATAGCTCATTAAGAATTTTTCTTAGCCAAATAGCTTGGCAAGCACAAGATGTTGTAGCAACAAATTCATTCTTTGTGGTTGACAATGTGACAATTGATTGCTCCTTGGATGACCATGAAATAGCCCCTGTGCCTATCATAAAAACATATCCTGAAGTGCTCTTCCTATCATCTTGATCTCCTGCATAATCACTATCAATAAATCCCACAAACTTAGATACCTTTCTTGTAAAACAACCCAAAATCTTTAGTTCCTTGCAAGTAACGAAATATTTTTTTAGTAGCCAACAAATGCATCTTCTTTGTAGACTCTATGTATCTGCTAATAAGACTTATAGCATGGTTTATATCGAGTCTCGTTGCAATCAAATACATTAGACTCCCAATAATTTGCTTGTAAAGTGTACCCTCCACCTTGCTTCCTTTAGGATCTTTGCTTAGCCTCAAGCCAATCTCAATTGGAGTGCTTACAAGATTACAATCCTTCATCTTAAACCTCTCCGAAATTTCTCTAATATACTTCTTTTGAGAAATAAAGATTCTAATGGGGGATTGCACTACTTCCATGCCAAGATAGTAATGCATTTTTCCAAAATCAATCATTTCAAACACATCCATCATTGACTTCTTAAATTTTTCAAATGAATCACTATCATTCCCAGTGAAAATAAGATCACCAACATATAAACATACAATGAGCACTTTTCCTCCATCAATATTTGTAAAACGTGTGCTCATATAGATATTTTTGAAATCCCTCCTTAGAAAAATAGGTATTTATATGACTATACCAAGCTCTTGGAGCTTGTTTTAGTTCATACATAGCCTTTTTTAATTTATAGGTCATGTGCTTACTACTAAGCTTTACAAAATGAGGGGGCTGATCAATAAATACCTATTCCTCCAAGTCTCCATGCAAGAATGAAGACTTGACATCCATTTGGAAGATAGGCAATGAATTTTGTGCTGCCAATGCAATCACCAATATGATTCTATCATGCCTTGCAACAAGAGCAAAGACTTCTTATAGTTAATTTCATATGCTTTCTTGTATCCCTTAGCCACAAATTGTGCCTTATACTTAACTTCATCAGTCTTCTTTAGTTTTGTTTTTAAGACCCACTTCACACTAATGATTTTGTGCCCTTTTAGAAGATCAACTAGCTCCCAAGTACGATTTCTATGAATGGCTTTAATTTCATCCTCCATTGCCTTTCTCCATTTTGATCCTTTAATAACACTTTCAAAAGTTGTGGGATCACAATCTGCAAACAAAGCAAAGTGCATAATTGGGTCATCAGATTGGTCAATTCCAGTTGCCTCATAATCCATCATCCATAGGGGTCTTTTTTGAATATGGTGAGATTCAGCTACTACTATTATTGGTGAAGTCTCAACTTCCATAGTTCTTGGTGCTTCAGCCTTCTTGGCTTTTCAAATTTTAGCCTCCACGGTTCTTGGTGCTTTGAAGTTTTTACTTCTAGGTTTTGTAGTTTCAAGTGTTGTAGAGTCTATAGTTTCACTGTTGAAAATAATTAAAGTAAGCTGCTACCCATTCCAATTCCAAGTGCTCTCTTCATCAACGATGACATCTCTGCTAGGCAAAATCTTCTTTATTAGAGGATTATACAATTTATATGCTTCACTTATGCCAAGAAAGACATTTTTCACTCTTATCCTCCAGCTTCTTCTTCTTCTCATTGGGGATATGTGCATAGGCAATGCAACCAAAGATTCTGAAGTGACCCATTGCTGGTTTCCTTCCACTCCAAGCCTCTTCTGGTGTCATGTTTTGAATAGCAAAGGTGGAAATACTATTCAAAACATGGATGCTCCAATTCACATCCTCTAGCCAAAAGCTATTTGGAATACTTCCTCTTTCCAAGAGGCTTCTCACATATTGAGGATGGTTTATTTTTTCTCTTTGACACACCATTTTGTTGTGGTATATAGGGACCTATGAGCTCTCTCTAAATGCCATGATTCTCACAAAAAACATCAAACTCTTTTGAACAATATTCTCCTCCACAATCCATACAAAGAGTCTTAATGATCTTTCCAGAGTTGTTCTCAACACGCGCCTTGAAGATTTTAAATATATTAAAAGCTTTAGACTTCTCCTACAAAAAATAAACCCAACTTCTTCAAGTATAATCATCAATGAAGATGATCAAGTCCCTCTTACCTCCATTTGAAGATGATTTTATTAGCCCACAAATGTTGGAGTGAACTAGCTCAAGGACATTCTTTGCTCTCTATGATTTTCCTTGAAAGAATTGAAAAAGATGTTGTTTACCAATAACACATTCTTCAGAAACTCTGGAAGGAATTGTAATTTGAGGAAGACTAGTCACCATATTTTTTTGTTGAAGTCTTTAATACCCTAAAATTCAAGTGGCCATAGCAAAAATGCCAAAGCCATGTTGGGTCTTTTACTTTAGCCTTTAGGCAAGATTGAGCATGTTCAATCCTTAATAGAAATAATCTATTGGAGCTCATTTGAACAAATGCAATAGTTCCTCTTAAAGGATCATAAATTTCACAAGAATCCTTTTGAATGGTCATTACATAACCCTTCTTTTGCAATTGACCAGGACTTAACAAATTTCTTTTCAAATTAGGAACATAAAAAACATTGGAAATTGTTTGTACAAAATNTATGACATCTAAAGCATTCCACCTTAGATTTGTCAACTTGTCCTCTACCTTTGCCTTGAAATTTATCACCATCCCCTTTGAAATGTTTGTTGTCATCTCTATTATCTCAATCTCCTCTACCTCTACCTCTTCCTCTAAAGGAATAAGTAAAAGTAGAAGCCTTCAAAGCTTTCTCTTTAGAAGTTGAATTTTGATTCATCTTCTATTCATGAACTAACAAAGAACTTTGAAGTTCATCAAGGAAAAATAAGTCAACATTCTTGGATTTCTCAATTGAATAAACAACATAATCAAATTTTGGGGATAGGGAACACAATATCTTCTCAACAATAATCACATCGTCCATCTTCTCACCATGAAATCACATGTTATTGGCTATCCCCATTATCCTTGCATAATAGTTGGTAACATACTCATCATCTTTCATTGTGAGAGTCTCAAAATGCCTTCTCAAGGCTTGAAGCTATGCATGATTTACTCTCGAACACCCCTGATATTTCTTCTTCATAGAATCCCAAATATCCTTGCAATTTTATTTGCTAAGAGTAGTCTCTAGGATAGAATGATCAATTGCTTGAAATCAAGAATTCTTGGCCTTCAAATCTTTCAGCCTCAGTCCCTATAGCTCCCTTTTTTGTTCATTTGTGAGTGTAGCCTTAGTTGTAGGTGCTACTACATAATCTTCAACAACTTTCCAATATTCCTTAGACTTCAAGAAATTTTCCATCAACATGCTCCAATGGTCATAGTGACCATCAAAATGTGAAATGGTAGATTGTACAAAATTTTTAGAGGCCATTTATGCACTATTGTGCTCTTCTATCGAGCCTCCTAAACCAAGTGCACTACTATGCTTTTTCTTTAGCCTTCTAAACAAGGCTTTCTCTCTAGCCTCCTAAACTAAGCTTTGATACCATTTTTAAGCACTAAGGCTATGCATTGCTAGCCCAAATAAGAAAAAAATAGAACAGGGGCAAACAAAGGTAACTAAATCTCACATTTTTATTCAACTGATAATGGCCTTTAAATAGGCAAATACATCAATGGAAAATAGCAACTATATCCTAATATGAAGCAACTTCTATAATACTCAACTCTTTAACTTTTGTAATGGTTCACCCTTCAACTTTTATAACAGTTGACCCTTCAACTTCTATAACAATCGACCCTTCAACTTCTATAATGACCAACCCTTCAACTTCTATAATGAAAAATCCTTCAACTTCTACAATGACCAACCATTCAACTTCTAAAGAATGAAAATAGCAACCAAATCCCTAAGAATAGTTCCTAAAGACTAGGACAAACAAAAAATCATGTTTAACAATTAAATGCATTTAATAGTTGCTAGCACCTTATTTGGATTTGGCACCTCCTCTTTTGATGATGTCAATCACAGAGAAATTGTTGCCTTCTTTGGAAACACAGCCCATGAAATCATTGGGTTCATCAAGTTTTGCTACATAAATGAGAAAAATCCTAGAAGTAACTACTATTATACATTCAACACATAATACCCATGTGCATCAAGGAATAAATACTATGGGAGGAAATCCATTCATCTTTCATGGAACTTCAATTATGACCCAGTTGGTCAATATCTCAACTTTGATGGACAAAACAACCCTGATATAGTGGCTTGTGATGTCAAAATTTCATAAAACACTTTTTTTTGGTATTGAATAGTGCAAAGCTCCTCTTGTAATGACATAACATCAGGATAGGACTTCAGTGTCATCAATAATGACATAAGTGATGTTGTTAAGTGCAATGGCGATAACAATGACCTTCTACAAAACTACGTAAATTATTATAAGAAATTTCTCAGTTTCTGGGTATATATCCTAGCTCAAATATCACCTACTAAGCTATAGCTAATCTTCCTTCTCCTATTGGTGGTTGTTGCTGCTATGCATCATCTTTGCTTTCTTGTGTTAGTTTGTTAGCTTAGAGTTTTGTCCTTCAATCTGCACCTCTTGCAATGTCACAATAACTACTTTGGAATGCCATCATAGATAGTTTAACTCAATTTTTTATGTATAATAATTATAATAATAATAATATAAAATAATTTATGAAGCAATTATTCTACAAATAGAACATTTGGCAACTATAGCTTGCATTCTTATAGTGGTAGTAACTTTCCATAGAAGTTATAACTTCCTATGGTAGTTGTAACTAAACCCCCATGATGTTTGTAACTAACCTTAATTTCTCATGATGTTTGTAACTACTAAGAAGCTAATATAAAAAGAGTTTCAATGATAGAGAGAAAAGGGGGAAAAAATCAAGAAGACATATCAAAGATTACTTATAAGAATGGTGATGAGCAGTGAAGTAATCCAACACCCAACCATATGAGATATGAGTGTTCACACATAGCCTAGTTGAATTTAGCAGATAAGGAATTATGATTATGCTAGTAATTGGTTTAAGTTTATGATCGTTGTCTTCCCATGTGAGCTAGTAAAATCAATGCATATGGTTTAACTCACGATAAGGTGTATGATAACTGATGTTGTGTGGCCCATATTACTCCTAGTGAACATAAGGTAAATGAAGTGGTTTCTAAATATAAGTAATAGTAAAAAAAATCTAATCTAGCTTAGTGTGATAGAAATTCATTCCTAATTCTTTACACACATCTTAGACCTATGTAATAGTTACTGAGATTGCCAAGTATTTTGCTACTGGGTGTACCAATAAATAATACTACTAGGTTATCAAATGATCACACTTAACTCTTAGAATCAGTCATATCCATTCTGCTCAATAATAATAAGAGTAAAGTTCTAAAAATAATTAGTAATTAGTAAGATAAAAATAATTATTAAATTATTAAGCTAACAATAATTAGTAAATTAAGTGAAAATAGTAAACATTATTCTAAAGAACAATAAAGAAACTAAGTGGATGCTACAATGATGCAAAGTAATCTTGATCTTTATTTCTAGTTATGAAATGTGTCCAAGTACATTCCACTCAAAGAAAGACTTTGTTCAATCACTTAACATCACATTGCGGGCATACATTGCTAATTGCTATGTGCAAAAATCAAGAAAAAAAACTAACAAAATTTCACTAAGTTAGAATGAAAACTATTTAGGATTGTGTGCCTAAGTGTTGCCATCTATTTATTCTACTCAATCAGGTATTTCATCTGCTATGTACAGAACTATTCTATCTAGTCAACTATAACAAATTGAGTTGGATCTCTTCATTAAGCTCTCAAGGCTGCAAGCTCTTCTTGCAATCTCATAATTTCATTTTCTACATGCTCTACCCTTGTATCTACCATGACTAGTTTTCCTTTGGTAGCAATCAACTCTGACTACACTATAGTTACATCACTTAGGATGTCAAAAAGTCTTGTCATAACTTGCCCAGTCTGTAGTAGTCAGTCAAACACATCTTCATAATCAACAGGAGTCATTGAGATTCTGGCTAACATTTGAACATCTCTAGCTTTAATTAGATTTTTTAGTGGTGCACTAGGTACATTGAAAGATTCCTTGATGTGATCAATGATTACCTCTACTACTCTACTTCATCTTGGTGATACATTACCACTATTGTGGCTCCTTTGTTGATCTCTAACACCACCTAGAACAATGTGGCATTCCTAGAGATCTATTGTCACCATTATGCTTCTCCTCCTAACTATAATGAGATCTATCCACTTGTTAGATCAACTAAAACTATGGGCCTGATGACATTGTTGATAACTCTATAAAGATTGAGTTCATCCCTTGTTCCCTAACTAATTATTTCTACAATTTTTTGTAGATGACTCATCAATGGTTGGTAATCTTGTGGCAGTGATGGTGGAACTTGATGTTATTATTTTTCTTGTTGCTACTGTTGTTGTTTTTGTTGCTCCTTTTGTTGCTCTTGCTCTTGTTTTTATTCCTGCTCCTTACCATGTTCTTTTCTTAGTGGTGCTAATTTGAGCAACTTAGTGCATGAAGCATTTTGGGCCCTCTTACGAACATCATTGGTATATCCTAGGATTCCAACTCACTTGCACAACTTCTCGATAAGGTAAGGGAATGAAAGTATTGGTTTCCTTACCTTTCTTTCTTCAAACTACCTTTGTATTTCCATAAAATAGAGTTATGGGAGGTTATTATGTTCTCCCATCAAGATCATACTTTCTCTAGCCACATAAGATAGTTGATTGAGTTCCTTTGATGGGGATAGGTGATAGGTGCCAATTTTGAAGTAGATTCGTTCTTCTAGAGTTAACTCATTATAACCCTTATCTTCTTTTCCATAAGCACTTTTCAACCATAATTTTCTTTTTTCTACATCTGATCTAGTGGATAGATATGCTAGTTTTTCCCCTTCACTTGATATGTTCAAAGCTTCTACTATTACCTTGATTGAATATGACACTAAGATTCCTCCAATGTTGACAGTATTACTCTCTTATTTGTTATGCCAAAATTGATAGGTTTCTCTAAGGTATCATTTTCCACTATCTAAAATGATGGGCCATAGTGGTGATGTTTAGAGTTGTGTCCTAATCATTTTTGAAACAAATTCCATGAATGGTCCAAAATTCATTTCCACAATGACGGTGGTTAGAATTAACTTCTCTTGAATAGCTTGGAGGTAGTCTTGGGACAACATGAGGCATTGTCCTTGTGCTTGTTCTTCTACCTCTCCTTGGGCTGACTGTTTGGTAGTAGGTGTTTCTTATTGAATATTGAATGATTGGGCTTCTTGCTCCACATGTTGCAGTTCTTATCCTCCAGTTTAGCCTCTACCTTGGCCTTTTGGTCGTTCACTCTCTCCTTGTAAGGGTCCTCCTTGTGCTCCTCTCTTTGGGGTCATTTGTAATTATTAAGGAATTGGGGATCATTAAAATGTATTTTCTAATTTTTCTAGCTCCCTTCCTTTCTCATACTCTTAGTTAGATTAAGTTCTTAATTACTAGGATTGCAGAGTTAGAAAATTTTTTTAAAAGTAACCTCATAGGTGTTAATCTCTTTATAACCCTTCACAATTATTCATTTTGTCTTTATGTATGCCTCATAATGATGGTTATGGTTCCTTAAGAACATTATTTTAGTGTTTTGGCTTTAGTATGATTGATTTTTCTTTAAAAAATTTAAATTTTGCTTCATAATTGTCCCTAATATTCCTTTTCGATGTTAGGATTTTTCAAAAAATTGACTCACATGCAACTCCCATGACTAATTTTAGCACTTCGTGATTAAATAAGTTAAGAAATTAGAGCATTAATATGCAAGATATGGCTTAGGGAAGCTAGGAGGTTAGAGCTCAGATCATAAGAGAAAAATGACAAAATATCCCTATCTTCAGAAGTTGAAAATGAAAAATTTTTGCTAACTTCTCTCATATTTATACTTTTTGTGTGATCCAATATCAGGGATCCAATATCGGGGCAGAGCTGATATCGAGGAACCAATATCTGAGCTCAAAAAGTTTTAGTTTTTAGAAGGGTCTGATGGAAAAAATTGATTCTTTTGGATATCTAGAAGGTTTTAAGGTTACTTAGAGGATCTAGATAATGGATATATGTATATATTTGTCAACAATTTATCATTGAGAATTTCATAGAGAGGTAATCTTCGGCTATGAAAGTTCATAAGATGGATAAGAAGGGTAATGGATTCATGTTGTGAGAATGGATGGTTTAAGATGATATGGGAAGTGTTTATTGATGTTTTGTGATGTTGTGAGGTTCAAGATAATGTGGAATTACTTGGCAAGTATAAGATATAATAGTTTTACAAGTGAGCCCTCCCCAAATTAGGCTTCAACTATTAATGCCCTTGTATAACCATGCCTACAAGTGTCCTTAGGTACTTAATGAGTTGAATGTAACACATATCTATTTAGAAAAACACACATGTAAGTGCCACCAAATTGGAAAAATAATGTTATGTTACATAAAAATCACAAGTTATGACTATTCAAATAGTGAGATTAGATGGACTTAGAAGGGATTTCAAAAATTGGAACATGAGGTATCTTAGCATAGGCATAATAAGTTCATGTGTTTTATTAGTAGTTAAAGTAATCAATAGCCTTTCTATCCAGGATTCAAACCAAGTATAGACCACATTCTAGTGACATCACATCATTTCATCACTTATAATTATAATTGTAAGACTATTAATATTGTAAGGAGTATTGTAACTTTGTCATATTTTCCAAGGACTTTTATTCATGACACTTTCTTTTTATTTTGATATTTCGAAGAAGACACCTACCTTCAAGCATGGGTAACATGTCTTTCTAGTGGATCCTCTAGAAATTTATTCTATGCTCTTTTATTTTTATCTATGTCAACCTTTCAAGGAAACACTTATTTTGATCTTACTTCTATTTTTTGTTAAATCTTCATGGATATAATACAACTTGAGCAACATGATAGAACTCACAATAGTAATCCAAAAGAATCCACAAATCCCCTTGATGTCACACCCTTTACATTTCCACTTAGTTCTTCACCTTTTGATTTAGGCATAATGATCACAAGTTTTTTCTTAGTTGTATGATGGAAAAGAATATCATTATGGCCATGGTAGGCACCTCTTATTAATGGAATGGATGGATGGATGATGTGGCTTATTGTTTGAATAATCAGTTCCTTATGAATTGATAACATACAGAGATTTTCACCTTATTGAACTATATCTTGCCATTATTCAATGTGTCGTATTAGTAATCAATATTTTTTATAAAGGGTTTGCAACAAAGTATAAAGTAAGGAAAAGGATAGTAAAAAATTATGGAAAAGTGTAAAGAATGAAAAATGTCAAAGAATCAAAAGATTTATCAAAGAATGTAAAAAATTTAAGAAATGAAAAGTATCAAAGAATGAGAAAACATCAAAGAATGTGAAAAATGAAAATAATTGTAAAATAAGAAATGGAAAAACACTTATTAATTCTAGAATTAAGATAAGGTTTCTCCCCCATAACTAAACTCATTAATGAGTGTTTGAAAAATGCTTCATAGATCTCCTAGATCATACACTCTAGGTGGTTCATCTACCATATTTATTCATTTAATTTTTCTATTGTTATCCCATGTGATCTTGATGGTAGTTGAGTTTTGATCATCTAAGTTCTTGTTTGCTTTTCTTATTGATGTATGATTATGAGTTAGTAGTTTCGTTGTTGGGCTCTTAGTTGGTTTCAGCTTCTTAGGATGAGAATTAATAAGTGATTTAGATGTTTCCATGCATGTCTTAGATGATTCTAGGTTCTTAGTTTTTGACTAATAGATGTCTTTTGGTTTTGTATCTTCTACTATCTCTTGTGTACACAATTATTTTTCATATTGGTTGTGGACCAGTGTAAGGACTGTGTTGACATTATGAAGTGTTGGTCCACCATTACATCCTTTGCTATTAGCAGTTATGTATTGAATTCACTGCATGTGTATGGTTTCGTGCATGTCCTCCTTATAGATCTTAATAGGTAGATCCCTCATACTTAGCGTACCATCAATGGTGCTAAGCTATGTCCTTTTCATGATGATTGGAAATTCCTTGTCCTCATTTTTTACATCAATTATGAGAAATTATATTAGATAGGACCACCTATTGATAGTGGTCACTACATTATCAACTTGTCTAAAAGGAATGGTAGCAAATTGATCTATAAGCTCTAACTAGAAGTTGCACTCCTTCAAGCACAGTAGGTTTCATGCTTGATATGTTTCTTAAGAGATAATATTTACTCAAAAACTTGAGTCTAAGAGATCCTTACATGTTAATTTTCTAGCTATTCATAGATAGATTAAAGGAATTCCTAGATCATTTCTTTTCTTAGGGAGTAGCCCTAACTTGATCCAATCAGTGATGATCTCAGTAAGCATGATAGTCTACATGCTTAGTTTTGATGATGACAAAAGCTTGTTGGTAGGAGGAACATACTTTAATGACTTTCTAACTCTACCAGCTTTTGTGCACTTATACTAAAGAAAGAACATTTATTGGATTTTCCCATATTTTTGCTAATAGATTTCCTCATCTAGATGTTCACTACCCTATTAGCCTTCTTCTACTAAGGTTGTGATAGAAATTCTCCCCACATGGTAGCTAGTGGAGCTATGGGTAAAGAATTGGAAGTTTGTCTAGATGAATTAGTTGCTTATGAATGCATGAATGAGTTAGAATCTAGCCTTGGTGGTGTTGGTCTATGGTATTCTAGGGAGTAGGACTATGAAGATTGAATAGATGCATTACTTGGTGATACTATACATTGGATGAAATATCCTTATGGATTTGGCTATGTGTGTATAGATATTGCTAGTAAGGTGATGAAATAGTCCATAATTGAGGCTGCTATCATTGCTGATAATCGTGCTTTTGTAGCTACAACAAAGCTCCACTAGGATAATACATTGGTTGAAGTTTCTATCAGTAGTTATCTTGAGGATAAGATAACTATTTGTTCATTTTCCTTTTAAAAAATTTGGGATTGAGTGTGTATGCCTCCATCTCTTGTAGATGTACCATAACTAGATAATATTGCTTGGGATGTTCATACTAACACACAATGAAACCTTCCTCATATGTGGAGCTACTATCTATGCACTTAGCCATAGAAGCAACTTTGCCTTTTCATCCATATTTGTTCTTCTTTCTCTTGTCTTTTCCGTTTCCAAAGGCTTGCTCAGTTCTTTCCTCCACTATCTTTAATGCTATTGCAAATTTTTCATCAACAAAATTTCATATTTTCTCTACTTTAGTTGCATTATCACTAAAGGATTTATGGATCAGTAGAGTCTTTTTTTAGATAGCCTAATCCAAGGTTTCCTCCTCTTGAATATTGTAGGATTGTGCATCTCTCTTTCAAATTGATGGATCTCTATTGTACTCTTTAGCTAATTCCCTTTTTCTTAGCTCACCTTCCCCTTTTTCTACCTAGTTAATCAATCTTTGGATGTGATGGATGATCATTTCTGGTAATCTTCCTTGGGTGTAAACCCCAAGGGTCTCTGTGGTTTTGCTCTGTAGCCCAGATACGATATGCCTAAGCTATTTCTTTGATGAAAATCCATGGCTTGTGCATGTATGTAACAATGAATAATATTTTCCCATTACCACATCAAGGGTCTCATGAGTCCCTTTCTTCCATTCCTAGATGTGTTTTCTTAGGTTTGATACTTGTGAATATGTTTGGTATTTATCATTAAATATTTCAAGCATGGTACTCTAGTGCCTAATTGATTTAGGTTCCAATGAGTTGTACTAGCTCTTCACTTCCTTCATAAGTATTCTAGGAAATAGCTTTAACTTTTTCAAATCACTCTCTATGTTTTGAAGGGCACAAGCATTGTGGAAAGCCTGAAGGTGATGTTATGAATTAGCATTATCGCCATCATCAAATCTTGGTATGTTGTTCATGTCTAGCCATTTGATTCAACTATTCCTCACATGCCTGGTTAGTATGTAGACTACTTCCTATATGTTGATCATGCTTCGAGTTTCCATAAGGGGTTCATCATCATGGTCGGGTTTGAATGCTCTATTGTAGTGGTGACCCTTTCTATGCTTATAACTCTTGTGGTCCTCTCTTCTCTCTCTTCATCTCCTTCATTCATCTTCTTCATCTTCTATAATAGAGTGTCTTGAATATTAGTCATGATGATCATGAGTTCTCCTTTCTTCCTTGTCATAGTCCCAGTACTTGTGGCATCTTCTGTTAGAGTTCTTCAATGATCATGATGAGGCAGATGAGGTAGCAAGAGAACGATACCAGCTTGTTCTCCTTTTATTACTCTTGTATGATTTTTTGTAGGATTTGGCAAGAACCCTTGGCCTTAATTCCCACTTATACCTTGAGTCAGTAGCCTTCCCCTTAGGTGTCTTTACTAGAGTGGAATGAATTAGGCTTTACTAGGTTTCTGAAGTCTGATGATAGGTATTTTGGAAGGCTCCCTATGGTTTTGGTGGAGTTGTTCTAAAATAAATGCATTAGCATCAAGTCCGTCCAAGATAATAGAAGTGTTGGCCTACTTCCCTATACTATGTACATGTTTGATCTTCATGGCAATGTCTCTCCTCGTCTGCTTCTTTGTGGGTTCATAGGGTCTAGTCATGTGCTGAGTCACATGATGCCCTTCTAAGATCTAGTCCAAATGCATTCCCCTTAATGCACTTTGGATCATGTTTAGTGCTAGACATTCTAGAGGTAGGACTATGTTGTCTTGCATGTCCCTCCATCTCATTTGATTGTCCTAATGGAAGATGAAAGTAAAGTTTAGTTCATAAGGATCATTGTAAGCATAAGTGATTCGTGTTTGCATTGGCATCCCTCATTCTTCTTCATCAATGATTCTATCATTTCTCCTTATTATCTCCTTGGGAGGTTATGGTTGATCTTTGTTTGAAGTAATATTATTTACTTTAGATGTTATGTGTTAAGTGTGCTTTTGTTATGGTTATAAGGATTGACTTTGTATTTTGGATACAATGAACTTTGAGAAATCAATTACTAAGCATACATTAACATGTCCATAGTAGTAGTGCCAATGATGAGTGGTGAGTAACCTAATACCAAACCATACAAGATATGAGTGTTCACATGTAGCTCGGTCAAATTCTGTAGATAAGGAAATGTGATTATGTAAGTAATTGATTTAAGTTCATGATCATTATCTTCCCATGTTAGTGACTAAAATTGATGCATATGGTTTAACTCATGCTGAGGTATATGATAACTGATGTTGTGTGGCCCATATTACCCTTAGTGAACATAAGGTAAATGAAGTGGTTTCTAAATCTATGTAACAATAAATGAATCTAATCTAGCCTAGTGCAATTGACATCCATTATTGTTTCTTTACACACATCTTGGACTCATGTAATTGTTACTAGGATTGCCAAGTATTTCGCTACTAGGTGAACCAAGTGATAATACTACTAGGTTACCAAATGATCACATTTAATGCTTAGAATCAATCATATTTATTTCACTCAATAATAGGAAGAGTAAAGTTCATATAAAAGTAAACAATAACTAGAAAAATAGTAATTAGTAAGCTAAGTAAAAATAGTAAACATTATTCTAAGGAACAGTAAAGAAATTAAGTGAATGCTGCAATGATGCAAAGTAATCTCAATTTTTATTTCCATTTATGAAATGTGTCCAAGTACATTTCACTTAAATAAAGACTATGTTCAATCACTTAACATCACATTGTGGGCATACACTACTAAATGCTAAGTGCTAAAATTGAGAAAAAAAACTAACAAAAGTTTGCTAAGTTGGAATGAAAACTATTTTGAACCATGTGCCTAAGTGTCGTATTTATAGGCTTGCATGTGTGGAGTGATATCGGATATTTGACATTGGAGTTTATGCCCTGATATCAAGGATCCGATATCAGATGCTTGATATCAGGGCCTACGAAACTTGGAGTTTATCAAATGGCTTACTAATTACATCATCAATTCAACTGCTTTATTTAAATCCTGTGAGTCCTTTTCTTCTTATTTTTTCTTAGTTTCGTAGCTAATGGTTTAGATAGTACTATGCTTAGCATTTAATTTTTGGATTTTCTGATTACTCTTATAGCTCTATTTTTGCGTAATTCTAAACTTCTATTTGGTTTCCATGTAAGAGCTTATGTTGTCCTTTTAAAAGCATCATGAGTAACTTAATAGCAATGTCTTTATGAAATTTCTTAACTGAGTCTAAAGAGTCTAGAAAATCTTTGATATTTTAATCTAACTTAAAATAACATTAATTTTCAAGTTTTTCCTTGATGTTCAATCTTAAAATTATTAAAAAAAATTTGATAGCTCTATTGTTTGCAATTCTTGAAATTTGTTAACTAGCGAAATAATAGCTTATATTTTTTCTTTTACAAAGCATTTTGGAAGTTTAATAGGAGTGTCTTTTACGAGATTGCTTGTTGAGCTAAGGGGGTTTGAACAATTTGTAACACTTTAGGTTGAATTGAAATAACTTTATCTTAAAGTGTTTCCTCATGTTCAATTTATCTTACTTAGATGTTTAAGATTTCATTCAAATCTACTTTTTATGTTCTTCTCTTTTAAAATTCATAAAATCTTACTCTACTTTTAATTTTCTTGTAGACTTTTCTCTCTAGGAGAAATAAGGAGTAGATTTCTACAAAATTATGTTTAAACATTTTGGTGGAATTTTATTTGTTTCAATCAATGTACTATAGGGACTATATAGACTAAGTCACTTTACAAAATATGAATCTTTAATGATTCATAGTATTTGACCAGGTTAGCTAAATTTTTTTTATAATATCTAGTTACAGTATCATACACAAATTCAATCTTTTCAACATTCATAATAACAAACACACATTTACGCTTAGTTTGCTCTATTACCATTGAGTTTATTTGGAGGTATCTCAGCCTTAGTGTGTTTTTAGAGACTAGAAAACACCTAAACTCAAGTTTGAAGGAACACCTTCATTTCCTGTGATCCCAGTTACAAGACCAAGGAAAACATTGGTGATTCCAAATGATCACCAATAATGATAGGTTGTCATAACAAGAGAGCATCAAGACTTGGATGTGTATGATGACGTCAAACCTTGTGTTTTAAATAAAAAAAATAAGGGAGGTTGAAAGTATTAGACTCATAAAAAATTTTAGTATAAATATAGTTGGATTAATGTGCATTAATTCTACTAGTCACTTTGGTAGATGATGAGCCACTTAATGGGCTACATTGACACAACCCTATCAATGCATCCCCATCGATGCATGGTTTTATGTGTCAATGCAAATGTGTCAACATAGTATCTATCTTTTCCTATATAAATGCACATACCCACCACATTTATGGCCCGTTATGTCATTAAAGTAGCCAAGTTCTTTTATTTTTCTTCCATCAGAGTTAGAAAATTTATAAGTGCTTGTAGTAGGACTTTAAGGATTGTATGGATCCTTATTCGAGCATCAATGTACTTGAACACTTTGATGTGGTAGCAATAAGGATGAGGTTCTTGGAATTCTTTGTAGCACTTAAGAATAGATTAATGTTTCATCCATGCACATTATTCCTTATGCATTTGTACATTAATTCATTGATTAATTAATTTGTTTAATAATAACACACAAGTACAACCATTTTGAAGATACTACTTAATGCTTGGTAATCCTAGTAGTGGCTATTTGGTACAGCTAGCAATAGGTACTTGGTAATCCAATAGCATTAGAGCAAGTTTTGGAGGTGTACGATAAGTAGGTCCGAATACTTATGTTAGGCTAGTTAGCTTAAGAACTAGTAGATAGTTAATTAGTTAATTTCTAAACCTTTATCTTTACTCTCAAGTACTTAGGAGAAAATAGATAAAATATAAAAATAAAGATTAACAAAAATATAAAAAAAAATCATCTACCTTGGCTTACACTTAACCATATACTTGAAATTACAAAAGTGAAGCCAAAAAAACAACGATCATGCCTCTAAGTCACTACCTTTTCCCATCAATGCCTTTAGGAACTAAAGTCCACAAAATTTGACCGAATCACTAGTGCAACATTTGTGATTCATATGGTTGGGTGTAGGGGCTACTTATTACTCATTTTTGACACTATTAATAGGGATTTTAGCTAGCTAAGTGTGCCACATATGAAAGATAGTAAAATTATCTAAAAACATTGTAAAGAACAATTGATGTGAAATAATTAAAAAACATAATAATAAAAAATGCACACTATTTTTGAAGAATCACTAATATGGCTTCTTCTTGTAGGGAATATTTTCCACCACCATTTGTAAGAGGATCCAATCAAAGGCAAGAAGGCCAAAAGATGTAAGTGCCTCAACAATTCAAGGTTATCTACACTCATCTAGATTCTTAAACTTTGAATTTTACCTTCATCTTGCATCAGGACGACCAATTGTAATAGAGAGACATGAAGGGCAACATCATGTTGCCTCCTAACTAATCTAATCCTACCATGTTGAACTTAATGTGAAGTATGAGGTTGATAACCATGCTTATCGGGATTATCAACCCACAAAGGCCAAATGAAAGAAAGATTGGCAAATGGAAGGTCAATATGAGGCTTTAAAAGGCAAAAGGTTTCCTAACCACTTATTCATGCAAATCCAAAAAGAAGGCAAGGACTTCTTTTTTGATGCCTCCCAATACACAAATTCTCCTCCTCTCTTTGATGGAAAGACCCTTAACCAATGGTTGTAGTCAACTATGGACAACCTTGGTGATGGAAAGAACGAGTCTCAAGATCAAGGGATTTTAAAAGTGGTATTCATAACCATTCATCTAGAGGAGGAATAATGATAAGTAATAGGAGAAAGATCAACATGGTGATTTGGGTAGGGACTAAGGAAGATGAGGCAATAGGCATCACTTCAGTGTTGACTGCCCTTCCTCTTTAACTTCATCATCATTCTCATTGTCTTCCTCCTCTAACTTCAATAGGAAACGTAGAAAATAGGACTATGGAAGAAGTAGCAAAAATCATGATGGAGATGAACAATAGAATAGAGATGATCATAGATCTCATTGAGACAATAGGGACCAAGAGCATGAGCAGTAGTAAGGGGATGAGCATCACAAAGAATGAAGGCACAATAGGACTCATTGTAGACATCATAGCCATAATAGAAGTCATACAGACAATTATGACCATGATGAACCCTTGCTAGCTTCCAAAAACATGCTGAATATTTTAGAGACCATTAGAATTCCCACCATGCACTTGAATGATACCTGCATTAAGCAGCTAGATATGAACAATATCCCTAGGTTTGAGGGAGGATACAATTTAGATCCATAGAATTATTTGTAAGCATTTCATGATGCCTATGCCTTGAAAAATGTGGAGAACAAATGAAAAAAGCTAAAATTGTTCCCAAGGACACTCATAAAGGAAGAAGAAATCTAGTACCAATGTTTAGAATCAGAATCTATTCTACAATAGAGTACAATGTTAGAGCTATTCGATGAAAAATATCAGATGTACTCCAGAGTGTCTAATCTGAGAAGGCAAATCCAAGGGTAGAAACAAAGTACTCAAGGATCCTTGAATGCAGTCATGGATAGGTACTACTCATTGTTGCACTGATGATAACAAACCATATTTGGCTTGGCTCCGATATCAGAGACCTAATATTGAAAATGCGATATCGGGTCCCAAGATGCAATGTTATATATCCAATATTGTGAGATGTGTGTTGGCCTATAAATATAGTGCTTGGACAGATAGTTTGGCATAATTTTTTATCATACCATCGTAAATCTCTTGCAATTTATTTTTTTCAAAATTAGAAAATTTTCCAAAGTGCCTATAGTAAGAGTCATTGAGTGTACAAATCTTTATTCAAGCACTATTGTACTTGAACATGACAGTGTGTGTAGCAATAATGATGTGTAGCACTATTTTATTCATGCATTTAATGGTTTGATGCAATTCCATTTAATCTTGCCAAGTAATTAAGCTAAAGTAAGCTAGCTAGATTAAATAGCATTTAATTTAGCACATAAGTATGACCACTTCAAGCATGCATATGACACTCAGTAATCCTAGAAATGATTAACATTTGATAACCTAGCAACATTATATGTGTTTAATATGTGCATGGAAAGTGGGATCGAATACTTATGTTAGAATAGTTTATTATTAATTGGTAATTAGATTAACTAAATTGATTTATAAATTTAATTTTAACCTTTTGTTAATTGTAGAAAAATAAAATATAAAATAATAAAAATCATGAGCCTCAGTTACACTTAACCATACAATTAAGCTCCACAAGTGTCTTTGAGAAGACAATGATTATCACGATTAGTTTTCATATCCTTGAACTAGTGTACTTAGAAACTTAAGGTCTATAGAATTCAACTGGATCATGCATGAATGCTTAGGGTACCTTGCCACTCATCATTGGCATCATTGTTGAGAACCTTTTGTTTGCTACGTGCGCTATCTAGGACTTAGTGAAAAATTATTCAAGATCATTGGAATGAACCCTAAAGTCATATCATACATTAAAATAACTATAAAAATTTTAAGGAAGCACACTGCATTTCTTGTTTTCTAACACAAGATGTCTTCTTCCCACAAGAGTGATTCTTCACCCAAATTTGATGGAGAAAATTAGTAGGTGCCCCAACAATATAGAGTGATATATTCTCATCCTAGTTAGTATGTACCTAATTTCACCTTCATCCTACACCAAGATGAATTGCTATAGTGGTAGGACATGGAGGGAAACATTGTGTTATCACCTAATCGATCCATTCCTATGATGCTCCAACAAATTCTTATGCAATTTTTACTTCAAGGACATCATTTTGAGTACATTGTGTAGGATAGTAACACCATGGATTATCATCCCACTAATGCACAACATCTAAGGGATTGATAGCTAGAGCAGTGCTATGAATCTGTGAAGGGGAAGTGATTCAATGATTTTCCATACTTGACATACCAAAAAGATGGTGGAGAACCCTTCTATGGAAGTTTTTAATTCAAAGAAAATCCTCTCTTTAACTTCAGTCAAGGAGGTCAAAACCAAAACCTATAGTCCACAATCCACAATCTTGGTTCTGGCAAGAACAAATCCAATAACAAAGGGGAATCCAAAGAGGAGAGTTATGGTAGAGATGTGGATAAGAAGCATGATCGTGATTGTTGTCACAACCATCGAAGAGGAGCTAGCAAGCACTGTGATGATGATAGTCCACCTTTCTCTTCACCTTCATCATCTTTTTTCTCTTCTGGCTCTAAAAGCACCTATAAGAGATGCGATCATGATGGAGGTGATCGAAAAAACCAAGATAATCATAGGGATGATTGAGCAAGTCAAGATCCAAGGCATGGGAATTTAAGAAAGGTCCATAACCATGAACAAAGGGGTAGCAAAGGGCATTGTAGGCACCATAATCATGGCCTCGATGAGCCTTTTCTCACTACCTAAAGCATGCTAAACATCATATAGGTGGTGAGGATTTCCACAAGGCACATAAAGGATAGTTGAATCACAAGGCTATACATGAACAATATTCCTCGGTTTGAAGGGGGATATAACTTAGATCCAAAAAATCATCTCCAAGCTTTCTAAGATGCATGTGCCTTGCAAAATATAGAAAATGACTAGAAAAATCTTAAGTTATTCCTCAAGACATTCATTAAAGAACCAAAAAGTTGGTACTAGTCTTTAGAACCTAAATCTATTATATGGTGGAGTATAATGCTTAAAATATTTAACGAAAAATATCATATGTACTCCTGAGTGTCCAACTTAAGAAGGTAGATCCAAGGATGGAAATAAGTGATACATGAACCCTTGGATGTTGCCATGGGCCAATACACTTATAGGAGTTTGAGATCTATGCTCTGAATCCATGACTAGTAAGAAGGCAAACACCTAGAAGGTTACCTTATCCTAAGGCAGTTTCATCAGAAATAATAGTATTATCCAAGTGGAACTCCACTATAATCGTACAAGCAATATAAATAGTGGCAACAACCATAGTCATGGGTGCTGCCACCACCAAAGTAGCAACACTCTTAAAAACAACCAAATTCATATGGGTATTACGTTTAACAATCCTTGTCTCCATGTGTCTCTTCCAATCACATTTCCCCTTTCCAACATCACTACTATCCTTTTGAATATTATCGAACTCATTCTCCACATTCAAGGAGAGATACCACCATTTATCTTTATCCTCCTCCTATTCCTACACCTGTTCCTCCATTTTCAACATGTACCACCTGCTCCATCCATGTAGGATGAACTTCCAGCCTAGCCATAGTAACATATCCCTATTAGGGCCATCAATCTACAATCAGTTCATCTACCATGGGGTTTGGAACATCATGCTTATAAAATACCATTCTTTTGATCCAACAATCCTACTAAGCCCTTACAAACTCAAGTGGCTAGCCACCTTACTCGTACCCCATCCTCTACAAACAAGTTTATCAAGTCTGCTTCAAATGAGATGCCATGCATAATCCATACTATTATGCTTACTGATGCTATATCTGATTGGATCCATGCTGGAAACCTTCCTAGAAAATTAGTCAATCCTAGAAGTCTTCTTTTTATTTATAGATTACTGGGAACAAACCATGTAAAGCTCTTCTTAATTTAGCTTCCAATGTCCACTTGATTTCTCATGAGATGTATACTACCTGGAAATTGCCTTCTCTCAAGAAGAGTAATACTAGATTGGAATTGGTAGACCATTCCATCACTATTTCATTGGGACTAGTAGAAGACATTGTGCTCACTATTTATGAGTGTTCTATCGATTTCTTTGTAATCAAGGTTGAGAACTACAAAGAAAACTTTCCAATCATCATGGGAAAGGCATGGCTAAGCATCTTTGATGCAAGAATGAGCATCAAAGATCTTTCCCTAGAAATATCTAAGGAAAATGCATTTGGAAAGATTAAGAAGAAGTGAGTCTCATGCATCATGTATAGCGATATAGGGTGCAATTGTGTGTAGAAACTTTGATCCATGAAATGAGCATCTATTTTTATATGTAAGAAATGTGCACCTAAAGAAAATATTCAAATGTGTTTGTACATAGTAGTCACAAAATAAAAGGGCACCCAGTGGTTGACCATTGATTCTAAAAGTAACACCTTATGCATGGAACCTACTGAGAGCCTAACATGCACTTATGTTGCAAGCATGGATGAACTAAAGAAAGTTCATCATAAACTCTTTAATAATGCAAATAATGATTCCCATTTGGGAGAGTTGAAAATTCCTAAAAATTTTAAGCAAGAGCCCCTTGAGGTAAAACTCTACTTTTCAGCATGGAATATGCATTCTTAAAAAATGGGAAGTTGGTAATAATCAATGAAAATATTACTCTAGAATAGAAATAGATGTTATTGAATTTGGTTGAAAAATGGTTAATAGAATTTTCTTGGTTATATCCTAAACTCATAGGGATTGATCCAAGGATAAGCTAGCATCATATCTATAGTGAACCAACCATGAAGGCAAAGAGGTAGCCACAAGGACGATTGAACCCCAGATTGAAGTATATCATCAAAGAGGAAATTGCACAACTACTTAAGGTAGGATTTAGCTATCCCATTGTAGATATTAAGTGGATTAGTCCACTCATGATTTTGCTAAAGAAAGGTAGCAAGTAATGGGTCTGCATCAATTTTTGACTGTTAAACATGAAAACATTCAAAAATCATTTTTTCTTGTCATTCATTGATTTGGTGTTGGACACCATATCTAGGAATTACTATTAAAATTTTTTGGATGGTTATAGTGGCTATAAACAAATCTAGATCATGCTAGAGGACCAAGCCAAAACAATATTCACAAGTCCCTAGGGGATCTTTGCATATTACAAGATGCCTTTTGGTCTATGCAATGCCCCTACTACATTCTAATGCTTGGTTTTAAGTATTTTTTAGTAGTAGATCGATAGTGGGGTGGAAGTATTTATGGATGAATTCTCCACCTATGGAGCTACATATGAGTAAGCCCTGGACTACTTGAGTAAGTCCTTAAAAGATGTGAAGAAAAAAAATCTATGGCTCAATTGGTAAAAGAGTCATTTAATGGTCTAGGAGAGCATTGTATTGGGGCACAAAATCTCACAAGTAGGGATTGAGGTTAATCTTAAAACAATAAGGGTCATCCAAGGAATCACTCGCTAACCAAAAATCATCAAAGATGTTTAGTCATTCTTTAGACACACTAGCTACTATTGGGAATTTATAAAGAATTTCTATAAGATTGAAAAATTATTAATTAAGCTAACAAGGAGAGATGCTTCATTTGTCTATACCAAGAAATTTGAAAAAGCATTCCAAAAACTAAAGGAGAAACTTGTAGAAACTTCAATTCTATAGGCACCCGATTGATCCAAATCATTTCATGTTATGATGGATGCATCAAATTACATCTTAGAAGCTACGCTAAAGTAGTTTGATGACAAGAAATTTCCATATTACATCCATTGTGCAAGCTAAAGCATTGCGGTTATATCACTAAACTAACCATCACAGAAAAAAATTAATGGCAGTGCTATTTGCTCTAGATAAGTTTAGGCATTATGTTCTTAGATACAAAGTGTTTGTGCACATGGACCATAGTGCAATTTTCTTCCTAATGAATAAGCCAATGGTAAGCCTCTATGTCATATTGTGGCTAGTGATCTTATAGGAATTCGATCTTATGATAGTAGATTAAAAGGGAACTAAGAATGTGGTTGCTGGTCACTTATCTTGGTTGCAATAGGATAACAAAGAGGAAGAAAGCTCACTATCTGATCTATTTCTTGATGAACTCCTCTTTGCTAGGGCTATAACTAAAAAATTGCACACTGAGCCTAAATGGTATGATGGCATTTTCACCTACATTCTCACTCAAGAGATGCCACAAGGACTAAACCATTGGAAGAAACAACAGTTTCTTCACAAGGTGAAATGATTCATAGAGATCAATGAACACCTCTACAAGGTGTGCATCAATGGCCTAGTTTGTTGGTGTGTCCCTTATGCTAATCAACTACATGTTCTCCAAGATGCTCATGAGGGTCCTTGTGTTGGCCACTATGCTAGGAGATGCACAACCATTAAAATCCTGATGGCAAGGGATTATTGGCCAATAATTTTCAAGGATGCTCACCAATTTGTCCACTCTTATGAATGCTACCAATGAGATGATGGAATGATTGCTAGAATGAAGGGACCTCAGTAGTGGTTTCAACCACTAAAACCCTTCAACATCTGGGGCATTGATTTCATGGATCCCATCATGCCCATGTCAAATGGTAATGCGTACATCAAAATAGTTGTTGACTATTGTATGAAATGGGCAGAAGTAGCAATCATCACTGACTGTACATCTTCTATTATTTCTTGTTTTGTATAACAAAATCTTGTAAACAAGTTTGGTGTGCCACATGCATTAATTTCTAATAATGAAACCCACTTTACAAGAACTACCTTTTGAAAGCTTATGCAACACTTGGGGTTTGAATATAAACTAACAACATCCTACCATCCCAAAGCTAATGGCTAAGTTGAGGTTACAAATAAGGAAATCACAAAGATCTTAATGAGAATAGTTAGCAAATATAGGAGAGACTGGGACACCAAATTCAATGATGCTCTTTGGGCCTACCACTCAACATGAAAACTCCCTATAGGTTATTCTCTCTATGAGGTAGTGTACAAACAATTACCACCACTTCATATTCAATTTAAGCTCTATACACTTTCAATAGCTTGTGATCTTACCCTTGACTTAAGTCTAGCACAAAAAGAAAGATTAATGAAACTCAACTTGCTAGACAAAAATTGATTGGTGGCCTTGTCATCTAATGAGTTACACAAGGCATTCAACAAAAATCACCATGACCTTAGAATTACAAAAGTCAAATTTTAACAAGGAGATAAGGTCTCTACTAGAACCCCACACATGTACCTTAATAAACTAAATTCCAAATGTTGTGGAAAGGACCTTATATCATTTACAAAACCTTTCTTTCTAGGGCCATGATGATCTACAAACCTAAGAGACCAAACAAGAAGTAGTTGGTCAACATAAAACAAGTTAAACCTTTCCACAAGCCTAAGCAAACTAGTGTAACAAATGCCTCATCAGATGGAAAATCACACTCAGCCTTTCAAATCTCCTCCTTTCAACTTAGTGGTAAAGGAGATGGCCATCCATGATAACTATATAAGTGGCTTCTCAATTTTACTTCTTTTTATTTTACAAGTTTTTGTTTTACAAATTGTTATTTTTACAACTATTTTTTTTACACCTTTATCTTACACCTTTTTATTTTTATGATATTAATTTTTCAAATTTTTATTTTATAACATCATTAGTACACTTTATTATTCTTAATGATTTTACAATTTCTTGTATATTTTTCTTTATTTTGGTGTGATTTTCTTATTATGTTTTAATAATAATGTGTCTTATTACCAAATGGGTACAATGTAGTTGCTTGATGTGGGCATGTGCTATCTAGTTATTTGATTGTTAGTGTCTAGATTCTAGTTTTGAATTTTGTTACTAATAACTTGGACATGGTTTCTTTTCCATGAAATAGGTAATGAGTCCACAACATCCACCCATCTACAAACTCTATGATTTTCCTTATTCTAGAAGTATGACGTCCCTTTTCCATTAATAAAACCTTAACAAACTTATGGCCTTCGCAGTTTTTAGACTTGGAAAGAATTTAAAGGTTTGAATAGGGTGTGACTTCAAGGGGACTTAGTACTCCTTGTGCTTTTCTACTTACTTGGATGCATGTGTGTTTTCATGGATTTTTTTACTATTCCATGTCAATCAATAACAAGAAATTAAATAAATCTTTGCATAATGTGGTTCCCATTTTAAAAAATAAAAAAAAATAAAACAAAATTCAAAGCACATCCCTTATATAGAATAAATGGGCTACAAGCACTAGTTATGGGACTAGAAAGGCATCTTACCCATGCTTGAAGGTCCTCTCTAACTAAGGCCCTTTCTCACTTCTTGCTTCTCTTTTCTTCTTAAATTAGAAATGGTGGTTGCTCTATGGGAGCACTCTTGTATCTTAAAGTGGTGGACTAATCTTAAAATGGTAATGCAAAGTCATTAAATGTAGTAGGTTTTGGTTTGGATTAAGAATGAATTTTATTAGGTTATTTAACCACAAAATTCACAAAGGACTTCATGTAACCTTAATTGGAAAACTCCATGCCACTATTCCCTCATCCATCTATGCTTTCCATGCCTCACCTCATTGTCGATTTCATGTTCTTGTTCAATATCTTGGTTTGATGTGTTAAAATTCTTAAGTAGTTTTTTCCAAGTTTTTGTAGTTAACTTTCCATAATCGTTAATCATTCATGGGGTCCATAGACTCTTTGGTTTGAGGCTATGTAAGGACAACAAGAGACATGTGCTTTCTTTGGGGAGGATCCACTTACATAACTTTTGGTTGGGTTAGTCAAGTTCTTTACCCTCAGACATTCTTATAATCAAATCCTTTTGTGTGCCCCCATCAATGACATGAAATTGTGCACATCTTCACACTGTTTTTCAGTGAAATCCTTTTCTTTTTTTATTATTGTGAATTCTTTAATCCTCTTCAAGCATTTCATCACATTTGGACTTTTCAGAATTTAATAATGGACTGCTTATCCATTTCATCCTATATTCAGTCTTCTTGCTAACACTATTAAAAGGAATCAATCCATTATAATCACAACCTAGCCAAGTGTAACTATAGATGAGATAAGATACCTAACAGCTATACATTATAGATTGCACACTAATCCATAATTTTGTTGTGATTGTAGTGGGAAGTGTGGACTAGAAGTGGGATTTTCTTTATCAAAGGATAAGCTATAGCACCATGTGATGAGGATCCTTCATGATTGTGAAATCTTCTCCTATGCTCTTTAGCTATTTGACAAGTTGGATGTTAGTTTTAGCCAAGGTGTTCAATTTTATTATCATGAACATGCAATTTTGTAAAAGATTGCAAATTTGTATACTTGGGCACTGATGAGTGGCAAGGTACCCCTACACTCAACCATACAAATACGAGCGTGCACGTGCGATCCGGTCGAAATCCGCAGACTAAATGCCTTAACACCACAAGAAACACTTGGGGTTAATCGTTCGTTGTCTTCCCAGGCTTGCTTGTAAGTGTCACGGTGTATGGTTAAGCAAGTCTAAGGTATGTGATTTTTTTGGTATTTTCAGTTTTATCTCCTAAGCTATGAGGAAAAGGGTTGAGAGATTAAGCTAACTCTAACTAAGGATCTAAGTCTAGTTTAAGTAGCGTCAGCATCCGTTCCCACTTACCGGACACACCCTGAACTATGCAACTATGGCTACCAAATGCTAATCATTACTGGGATCACCACACGTAACGCAAGTGCTCGAAGTGGTCGTACTAAGGCACGTATTTAGCTTAAGTGTGATAAGCAGCCGATTCCTTAGCTAGCCGTACACACCCGTGGGTGCTCGTAACTAAGTCGTCCTTATCACACGTTCTAGCCTAGCAATGAGCAGCTGATTCCTTAACTAGCCGTACACATTGGCCTACCACTGGGATTACCAAGAGCAGATCCTGGAATACGCTACTGGGTTACCAAGCAACCAATGCTCGTAGTTAAGTCGTACTCACGTGTTACGACAAGCAGCCAATTCCTTGATTAGCCGTACACATCCGTAGATGCTCGTAATCAAGTCGTACTTGTACACACTAGGAAAGCAGTAAATAACAATAAATAAAACCATGTACTACAAGGTTTATCCAATCAAGTTCGTCTTTATTGCCGTACACAACTTGGGTTCAGGTTACAAGCTGCTCGAATAAAGAGCCGTTCACTCTAGGACTCCTACTGTGGGCACATTGGAAAAATTCTAACTCTGGAGTGATCAATCTACCAAAGCTTCACTACTTCTAGCCAGGATTCGAAAATAAGGGGAGTGCCTCCTCTTATTTATAGATATGGCGGCGGACCACGATATCGTGTATGCGATATCGCATGGGATGCGATATTGCGGCACTATGCATGTTGTGTCTCATTAGGCACTTAGAGTTTGTCTATTCCATCTGAGTCAATTTGCATGTCAATCAATAATCCCATACCTTTTTAATATTTTGTAAGGAAATTTTTACTCCTTTTTTTTTACTTGAGGATGAGTTTTTATTCAGTCATGAAGGTATCATGAACCATATTTGACCTAGCTGTGATATCGAAGCTTTGATATTGGATACATAATATTGGATCCCAAAATGCAATGTTGGATATCCGATATCACAAGATGTGTGTTAGCCTATAAATATAGCACTTGGGCACATGGTTTGACATAATTTTTTATCATAGAATAGTAGAGCTCTTATAGTTTCTTTTCTGCAAAGTTAGAATATTTTCTAAAGTGCCTGCAGCAAGAGTCATTGTGTGTATGGATCTTTATTTGAGAACTATTGTACCTAAGCATGACAATGTGTGAGGCAATAAAGATGAGCTTTCTAATCAAACTTTGTAGCACCTTGGCTTAATTAAATATTTTATTCATGCATTTAATGTTTTGTGCAATTCCATTTAATACTACCAAGTAATTAAGCTAAAGTAGGAACGTCAGATTAAATAGTAATTAATTAAGCACATGAGTACGCCTACTTTAAGCATGCATATGATGCTTGGTAATCTTAGCAATGGTTAATGTTTGATAACCCAACAACATTATACATGCTCAGAATGTACACAAAAAGTGGAACCAGATACTTATGTTAAGATAGTTTATTATTAATTGGTAATTACATTAATTAAATTAATTTATAAATTGAGTTTCAACTTGTTGTTAATCGTAGATAAATAGAATATAAAATAATAAAAATCATGAGCCTCAATTACACTTAACCATACAATTAAGGTTCACATGTGTAGTTTAGAAGACAACAATTGTCATGATTAGCTTTCACAGCTTGGAACTAGTGTACTTAGGAACTTAAGATCTGTAGAATTTGACTAGATTGCATGTGAATGCTTGTGATTCATATGGTTGGATGTAGGGGTACCTCACCACTCATTAGATGCCTAGGCCATGCATACTCTCAACAAGATTAGTTATGCCATATCATAGATGGGCTTAGAACTGGAACAAGGAGAATCCTTAGGATCTATGCCCAAAGAAGACTTTTTGAGCGAAGGACCCATTAGATTCAAAGGCTCATTGAGCAAGTGATTAAAGAGGAAGGAGAACTGAAAAAATGGGAAAGAGCAAAAGAATAGAATAGAGATCTTTCCATCCACAAGAGGGAGGTATGGTTTTTTGAGAATGAGGAGGAGGTACCACTTGATGAAGTGGTACGAAGGAAAACCCTACCAAACCAAAAATTTGTTACTAAAATATTAGCTAAGGTTGATAAGATGTGGGACTCCTTGGATGAGAAGTTCTAAACTACTTTGAAGATTGCAGAAGAATGTAGAGATCAAGGCGGTAGTGGTTGTGAGTGAAGGGGGAAAAAAGGAGGTTGAATGTGAATATCACAAAGATAAGGACAAAGCTGCAATGGAAAAGGAGGTTGCAGATTTAGAATCTGATGATGAGGGATGTGACATCTACCAATATGAACATCCTAATGGATGTTGCCTTATATTATCACACTTACAAGAATCTGGGATGTATGCTCTAAATCCTAGATTGGCAAAGCAACAAGCACTAAGGAGGTTACCTTATCCACAAGGCAACTATCAGTAATAATTCCATCAACAAGCTTACTATTTGAGTGGAGCACCACCTTAACCTTAAGATTAATGTCAACAGTGGCAACACCCACAATCATGGGCAATGTTACCTTTAAGGTAGTAGTACCCTTATCGCCAACCTGATCCTTATGAGTACTATGTTTAATAGCCAGTTTCTCTATGTGTCTCTTTTAGTCATGCTTCCTTCCCACACCGCTACTATCCTCCTGAATACTACAGTGCACCTTCTCTAAGGGGGCAGTCCCCATTTCTTTACTATCCTCTTCAACACACTTCCACTTCTGCACCACCATCTTCAACTCCTCTACCACCTACTCCATCTATGTAGGGTGAAATACCTACCCAACCACAACAAGGAAATGCTACAAGGATAGTAAACTTACAACCGACTCCTTAGCTGAGTGGTCCTAAATCCAAGCCCCGCAAAAGACCATTCTTTAAAACCAACAACCCCACAAGGCCCTCACAAAAACCTATGATTATTAATCCTCTACTTTAACCTCTAAATTTTCCATCGAGCAACCTTCAAACCAAAGTGCCCCCCAATTACACACTGTCATGTTGACCCATGTAGTAATAGATTGGATCAAGGTTGGTCATCTTCCCAAGAAAAGATCTGATCTTAGGAGTTGACAACCCAAGCAAAATTCCATGTTAGATTACTTTAATACTTATCTTCATTGTAGAGAAATCACCTCATCTATGACTAACCCATGAGTCGTATCCATGGATGAATGATTCAAAAGTCAAAAGATCATCAAAACATAAAACAATTATAATCAAATCCAATCAAATCCCACACTTATGATTGTCACTCATAAGTAAAAACATAAATTTTCACCCTAACTTCTAATCATAAGTTCAAGAGCGAAAATTAATGATTAAATCAAATTGAAATCATAAATATCAGCATAGATTATGAGGATTACAAAAGAGAATTCACCTAATTTGTGATTCTGGTTTGTTGTTTCCATAGTGCAGCAACCTTAATAGCCTGACAATGGACTCCAGTGGTCTATAGTTGCCATAAAGCTCAACAAGTCTTTACTTAACAATTCTTCAAAGGAAATTGATTTCAACATGACTTGGTTTTTGCTTGGGTATTGACTCTAGGTGTTTCCCCTGGGTATTGAATCCCTTGGGTTCCCCTTTTTGGTGCCCCTTTGGTTCCCGCCGGGTTCTCATCGATGCCCCTTTGGTTCCCACTAGTTCCCACGGGGTGCACACTTTAATACAAAGTGGAATAGCTTATTTATACTTTACAATGTTACAAAAATAATTATTTTAATAATAGGTTGATAAGGCAGAACATAATACCAATCCACTAATATCGGTGTAATTTGCCAAGTCTTGCATCCTTAATGTCTTCGACAAGCTCGTGGAACCTTTGGGAGCAGCATCTTCCCCGTGCATGGAGGCTTCCCCGTAGGCATTGTGCTTCTCTGGATATTCCGAAAAACAAAACAAAAAAAACAATCAGCTAACCTTGCTGTTGGAGAGGTTCTCAACGATGAATTTTCTTGTTGCCCACGTGCCAAAAAATGATGCCGTGCATGACGGTGCACACCGTACGGAAAAAGCTCTGCTAATGCCTCGTATAGGTGATGGTGAAACAGGTATCTTGACCAGAGAAACCGTGTGGTGTAGCTCTGTAAGCCGACTAGCGAATCTTGGTGAAGCCAACCGTATTTCATCTTCATTGCAAGAACGCTCCCAATTACAACCTTATTTTGCCGGCCACTTTGGCAGCCGGTGCTACAGCGGCAAGAACTCGTTCAAGACCAAGTCAGATTTCGTGAAGGCGCCGATCTCCGAGGCAGGCCTACGATGCACATGAAAGCTGTTTCAGCAGCAGCGGACTCGTGAGACATGTGGCGCCAGGTGCAGGGTAGCATCCATCTCCGATCTATACATATATGGCATGACAAGGTACAACAACAATGAAAGCACCCCTGGAAGCCAATGCATCTATTCCTATTCCAGTATCACTCATCACTAACTTGGGGACCAGATGCAGGGGTGCCAAAGATGAATGCGGTGCCATCCTGTACATTCTCAGCAGCATAGAATCCTTATTATTCGCTGGCACACCCAAAAGCCATTTCTTCAACTCTATCAACTGTAAACAGAAACCGTAGTTAGGGTTTGTAAGTGGGCGAGCTGATTTCACATAATGGAGAGCTTCTTCGAATATCTGGCCTCCGCTCCACATGAGATAAGCGATGACCAGCGACGCAGACCGCAACACACCTCTGCAACAGTGGACCAACACTCTCCCGGACTGTTGCTTCACCTCCTCAAAATAATCAAATACTTCGTAGAACAAACTTGTTAGATCTTCGGAGGGGCTGTCCTGCAACCACAATGTTTTGTAAACAAGCTGTGACTTGAAATACTCGGGGCAGACAGCCAACACAGTTTAGAACATGGGTTATGCCACTGTCCCGGAGTATGTTTCTATCTCTTGCAACAGAATCACTCCCTAAGTAGATGTGATCTGTAATCCTTGAACATTTCTTGTAAGGGTAGCAGGATAGTTTTCTTCTCTTGCTTTGAAGCTCGGGTACTACTCCATTGTAGTCATAATCGGGGATACGCTGCTGCATCGGTGTTGCTGGGATGTGTCGATCTGCAGCAATAGTATCATCGTTGTTTGCCATTGGCCATTCTGTAAGGGATATCTTTAGGATTGAGATAGGTTTCAGGGCAGCAATGGATAATCTAGCTCTACTGCTAAGCCGTGGCGGGGCATTATCAAGACATGGGACAAATTTCTGAAAAGTGTTGCTTGCTGCTTCTGCAATTTCAGCAATCTCACAACCCTCTCTTACTCAATCATTGTCCATGCTGCCTTCATTCTATGCCGAAGCAGTACACATCAACTTTGAAATTAGTAGTAGTAGGGTTCTGCAAAATGTATTGCATGGAAATGCTTTCTAGTTACCCGAAACCCACCATAAAACTATGAGAAAGCAAGCAACATTATATAATTTCTTGCACGTTGAAATGAAGCAGCTTTGAGCATATATGATCACAAGATTCAATGTGCAATGTACATTTTTGAACAATTCATATACTTTAGACTTCATGAAATAATTATATTTTACTGATCATTTAACATAAATTTTGTAATCAAATTTCTCAAACCCTAATAACCTTTGATAACTTGGAATCCTGGAAACCATCTAAATTTCCTGGATCGAAGCTATAACAAAGCATAAATTAACTCCTTAATTTTTTTTGCCAGCCGATATAAGAAAAAGATCTCCTTTGAACGAGTCGAGTGGAGCCTACTTTCTAATACACAACCCATGGTCCAGTTTTCTCAATCGAGTTGTCAATTTCTTTTTGTGCTTCTTGCATGGCATAGCTGCACGGTGTTACCATGTTCACGTTGCCCTAATTCTAAAGTTTAATGTCTTTATAGTTTTATAATGTCTTCATAATATATAATTATAATCACATTAATATATAAAATTGTTGATGCATAAATTTTGGATGCACCAACACCACAAAAAAAAAAACTTATTTGAGAAGACTATTGTATAGGGCATGTCCCATATGGATACAAAAACTCAGGTATAGTCTCAACTTGATAAGGCTATGTGGCATTCTAAAAAATGAATTAAATTGAAAAATCAAGGAATTTGAATAACTCTCTTTGAAATTCAAGAGTACAATAGGTAACTAGAAAAAATTAAATTTTTCCTAGTCCTTCCTGCTACTGGTCCATCACTATCAGTGGTGCCCACTACTAGGCAAGAAAACCTTATTTACTGCTGAAGAGGGAGAAAGAGAAATTATGAAGGCAGAGAGAGAGAGATCTCCTCTAATCACCCACCAATCGCCCGCTACACATAAAAAAAACTAATAATAATAAACTAATGCTCACCACTATAATCAACTAAAATAAACATTAATTAAACACTAAAAAAATAATTAACAATATAATATTAATTGAAATGCATGCCTTTGACAAGGATACTTATTTTAAAATTGAACTAATTTTTGGGTTTAACAGGAGTCCTCTTATTTACTTGTAGATTGCTAGAAATGAACTATGTAAGGTTCTTTTGGATTTAAGCTCTGAAGTTAACTTGATTTCACAAGCTTGGAACTTGTCTTCATTAAAAAGGAGCAACATCAAATTGGAGCTAGCAAACTAATCCATCACTATTCCTTTAGGATGGGCAGAGAATATTTTGACCATCATTTGTTGTAGGTCATATCCTACTGATTTTCTGGTGATCCATGTGGAAAACAACAAAGAAAACTTCTCTATCATCATGGGAAGAGAATGGCTGAGCACTAGAGATGCAAGGTTTGGGATCAGAGACCTTTCCTTAGAGATTTCTATGAAAATTGAATTTGGAAAAATCTAGAAGAATAGAGTTACATGTGTTGCATATAGTGACATAGGGTGTCACTATGTTCAAAGACTATGGACTATCAAAGGCACATTGCTTCGAAAATGCAATCAGCGTGCAAAGATCATAGAGATTCAAAGATGCCTATAAATAGTAGCTACTATATAGGAGGGAAATTAGTGGCTGACATCCAAAAATGAGGCTGGATCAATAGTATGCATAGAACTAGCTAAGAGCCTTACCAGACCCTATGTTGAAGGCATGGATAAGCTGGAGCAACTCTATTGCTAATGAGTGATGAGGTATCCCTATGCCCAACCATACGAATCACTAGGACGTTCATGTGCAATTTGATTGAATTCGGTGAACCTATAGTTCTCTAATGCACTAATTCTCTAGAGAGTGAAATGAGCATTGAGAATGTTCATTGTCTTCCCAACTACACTTGTGAAGCTTAAGGATATAGTTTACGTGTAATTGAGGCACATGATTTTTATCATTTTATGTTTTGTAAGTTTAATCACCTACAACAACAATTAAAGGTAGAGGAATTTAATATCTAATTATTCAACTACCTAGCTAGCCTAACACAAGTACCCATTCCCACTCTCTTGGACACATCCTAAAAACATATAACACTGCTGGATTACCAAACATTAAGCATTTCTGGGTTACCAAGTATTGTATATATGCTTGAAGTAGTCATGCTTGTGTTTATTAAGAACTAGAAATTAATTGCTTAATTAAAGTGAATTACAGTAAAATGCATGAATATCAAATGCATTAATTAAAAATTAATCTATCCTTAGTGCTACAAGGATGATCAAAAGGGTTTGTCTTTATTCCTGTCACATTGTTATGTTGAAGTACATGAGTGCTCAAATAAAGATTCGCACACACTAAAAATATTCTAACTTAAGAGAAAAAAAACTCCAAGAGCTTCATTATGTTATGACAAAAACTAATATCAAAATTGTCAAACCAAGCACTATATTTATGAGCCGACATATACCCTGCGATATTTGATATTTGACATTGCATCTTGGGCTCTGTTATTATGTATCTAATATCAAGGCTTTAATATTGGATATCTGATATCACAGCTAGTCAAATCATGACCCATTAATCACCAACTTTCTAATGCATAAAGTGAGATCGATTAGGAAGAGTTGGAGATCCCTAAAACTTTCAAGTAAGGTCCCCTTGAGGTAAAGGCTCTACCAACAAGAATGGAGTATGCTTTCTTAAACAATGACAAGCCAATCATTATCAATGCCACACTTGCTCTTGCATAGAAGAAAAAATTGTTGGAAGTTATGAAAAAATGGTCAATAGTCTTCACTTAGTCATATTATGAGTTAACAGGAATTGATCTAAGGATATGCTAGCATAGAATGTATACAAATTCCTCCATTAAATAAAAGAGGCAACTACAAAAACAATTGAACCCAAAGCTTAAGCAAATCATTAAGAAGGAGATTGAGTAACTCCTCAAGGTTGGGTTCATCTACCTAATTGTAGACAATGAGTGGGTTAGTTCACTTGTTATTATGCCAACAAAGAAGGGAAAGTGAAGAGTCTATATAAAATTTTAACTGTTGAATATGGAAACTTACAAAGATCATTTTCCATTGCCATTTGTAGATATAGTACTTGATGCCATTACGAGGTATTGTTACTACAACCTTCTAGATGGTTATAATGGCTATAATCAAAGCCAAATTACACTAGAGAAGCAAGCCAAGGCAATATTCACAAGTCCTTAAGAGACTTTTTCATACCAAAAGATGCCCTTTGGCCTATGATGAGTGGCGAGGTACCCCTACACTCAACCATATGAATACGAGTGATTCACACATGATCTGGTCGAACTCCAGAGACGGACTAGTTGTGGTATCCAAACAATTACTCGTAGGTCACAGTTCATTGTCTTCCCATCTAGACTAGCATTAACTTTATCATGTATGGTTTAGTCCAGAGTGAGGTGTATGATGTGTTCCTATACTAATGCTACTCCTGGAGATAATGGAAAATAATATGAACTAAGCTAGGAGAGAGAAAGTGAGAGAGAATCTAAGCTAGCTTAAGTGCAATGAGCATCTACTCCTTAATCATCTGTACACATCTTGGACCTCGTGCACGACTACTACTGGGATTACCAAGCGCAGATCATACGTACGCTACCGGGACATCAAGTAGTCACACTTAAATGCTTGTGATCAAGTCGTATTTATTCTGCGTTTAACAAGAGTTTAGGGTAAGAAGATGTTAACTAAGAAAGTAGTAAATAAAAATTAAATAAATAATTAAGCTAAGTAGTGTGTCCAAGTACGTCACACTCAAATAAGGATGTCATACAATTACAATCACCACACTACAGGCATGCACTGGGAGAAAAGGGTTGAGAGGAAAACTAATGTACTAAAAATTTAAACTTAATAACTCTAAAAAACTCAAAAAGACCCCTACTAAATCTACCTACTTATTATTTATAGATGAGGAAGCAAGCTATGATATCGCGTACGAGATATCTCATGCAGGCCACGATATCGTGGCTGTAATATCAGGGGTTTGATAATAGGGGTCTAATATTGAGACCTATCAGACTTGGTATCTTGTATCAAGGTTCCAATAATAGGGGTCCAATAATAGGACCTGACAAATCATGACTCATCATACCCCCATGACTGAATAACAACTCGTCCTTAAGTCAACGAAAGTGAGGAACAAGTTCAATTGATTACACAGTGGATAGGTATGGAATTATTGACTGGCTAGGAATTTATTTATGTCGCAATGAAGAATTAAACAAAATTTGGACACAGACACAAAAGACAAAACTTGTGGAACTCATGGGGTTCTCGATAGTGGTGGCTCCTCTATGGGTGCCTCTCCTTTATCCTGCATGATCAGGCTTCTAAGATTGATACTGTTGAAGAAGCACTTGAAGTTTCTCCTCTTCTATCCAAGGATTATGAGCCATCCATGCTAATGTTCCAATGTTTGATGGAGTCGGAACTTTCCATGAACATGGTAGTTGCGGGAACACTTGATTGGCCTTGACATGTTATGCCACAAATAGCCATAATTCCTCTTCATAGGCATGGGCCCTGACCTCTCCACCTTTTTCTTGGATAGATTATGTAGTAACAGGAGTTTCATGATGGATGCTGAGTGATTGTGCCTCCTTCTTTGTATGTTTTGCATGAAGTCCTTAGCCTCTACCTCCCCCTGGTCATTTGGTTGCACCTTGAGAAGGTCCTCCTTGTTTTCTTCTTTTAGCGGCCATTTATAATCACAAAAAGATCAATTGTTAGTAAGGTTATTGAAAAAAGTTCAATGATTTCATACCTTACTGATAGCCTTTAATAAATGTTGAATTCTTTGCTTAGTGTGATTTTAGAGTTAGAAAATATTTTTCAAGGAAGTTACCCTAAAAGTTTAATGTCGGACCTGGTTTGTTTAGGTGACACATGAAAGGACTTGGTTTTGTAGAATGTTTGATAAAATGATGGCAAAGGAAATAATATATTTGGCAATAAAGTACTCAAAGGGCATAAGATGATATGGTGGTATGCAACAAGTACAAATTGCAAAAGTCACATGCAAGTGGATCCTCCCCAATGTAGGTTCCAACCTATAATGCCCTTGTGTAACCACACCTTAAAATGTCTATAGGCACTAGAAGGGTTAAATGTAATCCATACTAGTTTCACAAACAACACACATGTAGATACCACCGGAATGAGGTAAGAATTCTACGCTATACGAGACATGAGCTACAATTACATGAACAGCAAGATGAGACAAACTATAGAAGGGATCGTAGAGATTGGGACATGAGGTAACTGACCTAGGGCATAGTGAATCTTGCATGTAAAGGAGGATTAATGTGTCATTAACCCATCATTCCAAGATAAGGACCAAGTCCATTCCCCTGATCAGTGACACCGCATTGTTTCATCCCATGATGAGCGACTATGAGAGCACTAGAACAACAAGGTGTATGATCACTTGGCATTTTGTTCAAGGGAGGAGTGATTTTTACTTTATGGCACTTCCTTTGTGTTTCTTTTTTCTCTCTTTCTTTTCTTTCGATTGCTAAATCCAGAGAAGTCGTCAATCATCAGGCATGGATGCATATCTTTCTAGTGGGACCCCCTAGAACAGCATTGGATTTTTAAGTGCCTTTTGATTACTCTTACTTCCATTTTTCATTAGATCTACAAGGATCTTAGTATAACCACGTTGCATGATAACTCTCATAGATGTCACCAAAGAGAATATGCAAGTTTCCTTAATGTCACACCCTAATCATTTCTTCTTGATCCATCCCTCTTCATTCTGGGTATAATGAATACAAAATTAATTTTAATTTAAGAATGTCAAGAATATCACTGTATCTTCAAACAAACCCTCTTATTGGTAGAATGGATGAGTGGGCGTAATGGGCTTACTATCCAAATAATTGATCGTTCAAGACTCGATAACATAGAACACACCTCAACCAACGAGCCACATGAGTGTTTTATTCGTAGATGAGATTATTTATAAAAAGAAAAAAAGATAAATCAAGACTTTGAAAAATAAAAAACTGGAAATTGTAAAATTAAAGAAAACGAAAAATATTTATTAATCTTGCTTGTTATTAAAATGGGGAATATCCCCTGTAACTAAACGATTGAGCATGGCAAGGATTAATAAATGAAAGATGAGGATCCTTTCATGTTGGAAACATTGAAAATTGGTCATACATACCCCATTGGGGTTCACACACTTGATTATAGTAAACATAGTAGGACAATTTATAATATGTGGTTCTTTGGTAAAGAGTTGACCCACTATGATACTTGAAATTGTAAGATGGTATGCAAGGATCGAGATGTCATTCTCCATGGCTGTATTCATTGGGCCATATAGTTGTTGGAGTGTTAATTGCTGGCCCAGATGAAGGAACATGAGGCGTTGGAATTGTGTTGAGTTAGAGAATGTAGTGGACTTGAAATTGTATTATCCCTTCCTACAGTCATGTCTAAAGAAGGCATGCCTTCGATGTTGAGGAGGTCTCTCACTGCTGTTGGAAACAGTAGCACAAGTAACATTCGTAGGTTTTTGTTGTGGTGTAGACACTTCAAGAACAATTGGTGGTGATGTAGAAGGAGGGAAAGGATGAGAACATTGATATTTAAGAGAAGTGTAAGGTGTACAAGGTGGTGGTTGTGTTGAGGACATGGGCTGATAGTATTGAGGAGAATGATAATGCAGCGAGATAGAGTATGTTGATCCCATTGGAGAAACAGGATGTTGAACTAGATAGGCATTTAGATTCAGATGATACAAAGGGTGTCTCCAGTTTAGGGGTGGTTTCCCCCACGACTGAGATTGTTTCCACTATGATTGAACACAGTATCTTTGTATAAAATCTAGGTGTAACATGCTTCCCCAATGCTCATATAAATGTAACAAGATTGAACATTGGCCCTTGGGGTGATCATACAGGAAAATGTTGCATTCATACATATGATTGGTAGTTGAGCACTTATCTTCCTCATCCCTTCTTTCTAATTTTCTAATGATACTTTGTCCTTCTTCTTGGGTTGTCAAAACTCTATCTCCAATAATATAAATATACTCTCCCCACTTTTTATGCGTACATTCCAACATCTTATTGCTCTTTGCCTCAACTTCCTCTAATGATTATTGTACTAGAAAAGATGATTCTTCCCCCTTGAGATCGGTTGATTTCTCCATTTTATGATTGTGGACCTCTCTTAAGTTGAGATTTTGGTCCCGTTGATGTTTTTCAACACTCTCCCATCTAGCCATTTCTCCTTCTTCTTTTGCTACCCGCTTAATAAGCTCTTGGAATTGATGGGTTCATAGTTCATATAGTTGATCTTGGGCATACATCCCTAGGGTCTCTCTTGTTTCATCACGGAGCCCATCAAGGATATGGTACATTAGCCTTTCCTCAGCGAACTCATGGCTTGGAAAATTGTTTAACAGTGCATAATATCTTTCTAAGGCCATGTTCAAGGGTTCATGTTGTTCTTGTTTCCACTCTTGGATTTGTTTCCTCAAGGCCGACACTCTTGCATAGGTTTGATATCTTTTGTTAAAGAGTTCTACCATTGTTGGCCAACGTTGTATTGAATTTGGTTTTAACGATCTATACCATACTTTTGCTTGGCCAATGACTATAATAGGGAAGAGCTTGAGTTTTTTCCAACAGTTATCAATGTTGTTCCATGCACAGGCATCATAGAAGGCTTGTAAATATTGATGCAGATCTAAGTCATAGCCTCCTAATAAATTGGGAAAGTTATTTAAATTGAGCCTAGGTAGGTGGCTCTCTTTACGATGCCTACAAGAGATTCAAATAGCCTCTTGTATTTGCGTTAGGCTTGTAGTGGCTAGTAGGGGTTCATCATCATTCAGTAAGTTATGCTTTCGTGTGTTGGGATGATGCTGCTTTCATTTATGTTTATAAGAAACCCCCACCTCAGATTGCATACTCCAATCTTCATTGTCATATAATTCGTTGGTTCTCTAATGAATTTCCTCATAAGGTATGGCATTATCATACTCTTGTAGGAGAGGCATGGTTGTGCAATTATGTGTGAGTTTATATGTAACTTTTTATAATTATTTCTTCCTGAAAGATATATCATTAATTGCTATACAGCGACCTTGTATGATATAACTAATCTAGATAACTAGCACCATCCACAACAACGGCGCTAATGATGAGTGGCAAGGTACCCCTACACTCAACCATACAAATACGAGCGTTTCACACACGATCCGATTGAACTCCACAAATGGACTAGTTGTGGTATCCAGACAATTACTCGTAATTCGTAGTTCACTGTCTTCCCATATAGACTAGTGTTAACTTTGTCACATATGGTTTAGTCCAGAGTAAGGTGTATGATGTGTTCCTATACTAATGCTACTCTTGGATATAATGGAAAATAATATGAACTAAGCTAGGAGAGAGAAAGTGAGAGAGAATCTAAGCTATCCTAAGTGCGATGAGCATCCGATCCTTAATCATCCGTACACATCTTGGACCTTGTACATGACTACTACTGGGATTACCAAGCACAGATCCTAGGTACACTATTGGGTTACCAAGTAGTCACACTTAAAGGCTCATGATCAAGTCGTATTCATTCCACATTTAACAGGAGTTTAGGATAAGAAGAATCACTAAGAAAGAAGTAAATAATAATTAAATAAATAATTAAGCTAAGTGGATGCTACAATGATGAAGTAATCTTGATCTTTATTGCTAATCATGTGTGTGTCCAAGTACGTCACACTCAAATAAGGATGTCGTATAATTACAATCACCACACTGTAGGCATGCACTAGGAGAAAAGGGTTGAGAGGAAAACTAATGTACTAAAAACTTAAACTTAATAAATCTCAAAAAGCTCAAAAATACCCCTACTAAATTTTCCTACTTCTTATTTATAGATGAGGAAGTAGGCTACAATATCGCGTACACGATATCGCATGTAGGCCAAGATATCGCGGCTGCGATATCAGGGGTCCAATAACAAGGGTCTGATATCGAGACTTATTAGACTTGGTATCTTGTATCAAGGTTCCAATAATAGGGGTCCAATAACAAGGGTCTAATAATAGGACCTAATAGACCATGACTCATCAGCCTATGCAATGTTCCTACCACATTTCAATGATTAATCCTTAGCATCTTCCAACAATAGATCAGTAGTTGGATAGAAGTATTCATGGATGACTTCACTAACTATGGGGATACATTTGAGCAAGAATTGAACCTTCTTGAGTAAGCGCTTAAAAGGTGTTTGGATACTAACTTATGGCTCAATTAGTAAAATTATGACTCAATTGGTAAAAGAGCCATCCAATGGTTTAAGAGGACATCATCTTGGAGCATTGAATTTCAAACAAAATGATCAAGGTGGACCTAGAGAAAATAAGTATCACCCAAGGAATAATGAGACAACTCAAAATAGTGAAAGACATGAGGTCATTTCTTGGCCACTCTAGTTATTATAGGTGCTTCATCAAAAGCTTCTCAAAGATTACCAAGCCGTTAGAAGAACTTACAAAGAAAGATGCACTATTTGTCTAGACCAAGGAATGCACATATGCATTCCAATAGTTGAAGAATAAACTCATAGAAACTTTGATTCTACAAGCACCAAACTAGTCCAGACCATTCCAAACCATGATGGATGAATCCATTTATGTCTTGGTGGTCGTGCTTATAGAGATGTATGATCAGAAACATTCATATTACATCCACTATGCAAGAAGAAGCATTGTAGATGCACAACTTAACTACACCACCCCTGAAAAGGAGCTTATGATAGTGGTGTACACATTAGAGAAATTCAGAAACTATGTGCTTGAATACAAATTTCTTATGCACATCAACCATAATGCCATATGATTCTTAATGAACAAGTCAATGATGAGCCCCCATATCATACAATGGCTAGTGATTCTTTAGGAGTTTGATTTGACAATGGTTGACCAAAAAGGGATCAATAATGTGATCATTGACCACTTGGCTTGGTTAAGATGGGATAATAAACAGGATGAGAGCCCACTATCTAATCAATTTTCTAATGAACTCCTCTTTACTAATGTTGTTAATGCTTAATATCCTAAGGAAACAAAGTGGCATTATAACATTCTCTCCAATCTACTCAACCAGGAGATGCCATAGGAGTGAGACCATAATAAGAAATGGTAGTTTCTTCAACAAGAAAAACACTTCATGGAGATTAAGGACAACCTCTACATGAGTTTTACAAATGCCCTAGTATGATGGTGTGTCTTGGATATAGACCATATTTGAGTCCTCCAAGACACAGATGAGGATCCTTGTAGGGATCATTATGTTGGGAGGAGAATGGTCATTAAGATCTTCATGGCATGATATTATTGGTCCATAATCTTTAGAGATGCCCATCAACTTCTATGTTCTTATAATTGATGCCAACATGATGGAGGAATGACTACATGCATGGAAGGACTACAATAGTGAATCCAACCACTAAAGCCTTTCAATCTTTAGGGTATTGAATTCATGAGGCTCATCAATTCTATGTCAAATGGAAAGACCTACATCATCATAGTCGTTGATTACTGTACCAAATCAGTTCAGGTAGCTATCATCATTGATTGTTCATCCTTTATGATGACATGATTTATTTAGCAAAATGTTTTCAATAGGTTTGGTATGCCACAAGCACTAATTTATGATAAGGAGACACACTTTACAAGTGCCACTTTTTGAAACCTCATGCAACACCTAGGGGTTGGATATAAATTAACAACTCCATACCACCCCTAGGCCAATAGTCAAGCTGAGGTAACCAACAGAAAAATTACTAAAATACTAACACAAATAGTTAGTAAATATAGGAAGGACTAGAGCAGTAAACTCAATGATGCTCTTTGGGCTTATCATTTAACATGGACACTTCCTATTGGGTATTCTCCCTATGAGCTCATGTACAAAAAGCTTCTAATACTTCCCATCCAAGCTGAGCTCTATATACTTTTAACAACTTATGACCTTGACTTGGACTTAAGTCTTGCCTAAAGAGAAAGATTGATGAATCTCAACACACTAGATAAGAATAAATTAGTGATGAGTCACATTATAGTAGGGATCTGATATCGAAGCCACATTATCAGGTATACAATATTAGGGCACAACCTAAGATGTTGGGGATCTGATATTGCCTTATCCATGATAGCTTATAAATACAACACTTGGATGCATAGTTTGCATATATAGATTTTAGGGATAGACATAGGAAAATTCTACTAGTTTGTTTCTAGTGCATGCCCATAGTGTGATGCTAAGTGATTATACAGCATCCTTATTTGACTGTGACATACTTGGACATGTTACATGCTTATCAATAAACATCGAGATTACTTTCATCATTGCAGCATCCACTTAGCTTTATTATTGTTAATTACTTACATTTTTACTATTTTCCTCAGTTATTGTTTATCATTTATTTCTCTTTATTATTTCTATCATTTAGGAGAATGAGTATGACTAATTGTGAGCACTTAAGTGTAATTACTTGGTAACCCAGTAGTGTTATCATTTGGTATGCCTAGTAACAGTATGCTTGGTAATCCGAATAGTAGTTACACAAGGTCCAAGGAATGTATAGAAGGTTAGGAATAGATATTCATCGCACGTAGGCTAGTTTAGACTTTACTTTTCCTTCTTAATTAGATTAAATAATTGATTTCCTAATTATCATTAGGAGTAGAATAAGGCCACAAAAACATCAATTATCATATGCCTCACTTTGGACTAAATCATACATGACAAAGCTACCACTAGTCCATGTGGGAAGACAAAAAACTATGATCAATCTAGATGCCACAACTAGTCTCATCCACAAAATTTAACCGAATCATACATGAATTCTTGTGATTTGTATGGTTGGGCATAGGGGGTACCTATCGCACATCATTGCTGCCATTGCTGAGGATGGTGCTAGTTATCTAGATTAGTTATTGTTGAGGGCAACTTTCACCCATGCTAGGCATGTGGGGTGTTGAACTAGTTAAAATTAAAATATATATATATAATAAATATATATAAAATAAAAAAATATAAAATTTAAACTTAAAGCTTATTCTCTTGGGCTTGGGTTTTATTTTTACGTGGGTGACAGCAATTAGGGTTAGGTTTCTCGTTTCTTTTCACAGCTGCTATAATATAGGGAAAGAGAAGGAGATTTTGGAGGGGGAAGGAAGAGGCTTCTCTGGCAGATCCGCTACCTCCTGCAGCGCCTTCTGTTCTGTCCGCTACCACTGTTTTCCTTTCGCCACCCGCGCCTGTCACTGCAGCATCGCCTTCCTCTCTGTTCCCTCGTCCCTGCTACATCACTGTTTCCGCCACGCCGTGTTGTTGTTCTTGCGCCTGCCACTGCTGCGTTACCTCGCCGCTGCTAGTTTTCACCACCCGCCGCTATCTGCTGGTTTTCATTCGTGCAGCCCCACCTGTTCATCTGCCGCCGCCTGCAACGCCTTCTATTCTGTTCGCTGCCGTTGTTTTGATCCGCCTGCCGCTGCACATCCTTCTCTGCCCCGGCCGCACGCGAAACAGCAACCTCTCTCTGTTCTCCACCCGCAGTATCCTGTTTTTCGCCGTCACCTTGGTCTGCTGCGTGGATCGATGCTCCTATCGTGCTGCCTCCTCTGCTACCACGCTGCGCTGCTATTTCTCCTACGTCGCGCAGCTGAAAAAATTCATCCAAGAAGGTGTACACGCACTACTTGTTCAGCTTGATATCATGTACAATCCTTTACGGATCCATTCCTCAGCCTCTACATCACCGACGGAAAGGAGTCCATGAAATTCGACTGCACTCCCCTCTCTGCCCATTTACATAGTGCATCTTATTATTTTTAAGTTTCAAATGTTAAATTAAACTGGAGTATTTAGATATTAAATTAAATCCAAGCTTTTATTTTGATATTCCATTTAAAATATTATTATTATTGTTCTGTCACATTGCCCTTTCCAGCTGAAACTATTCCCGGGTTTCCGTACCCATACGAGAGGCATCCTAGGCGATAGTCTCCTAAAACGAGTTTTCACAGGTGTTCGCGTGTCCAAAATTTACGCATCAACACCTTTTTGGCGCTAGAAGGAGGGCAGTTTCTCAACCTTTTCTTTACTTTCCTTTTATGTTTCTTTTTCTTTAAAAAAATATAAATTGTCATTTCTTATTACTGTCTATTTAATTTTTGCCTCTCTATTTTCAATTTACTGCTTTATTTTAATTTCAAATTTTCAAAATTTCCAAATTTATATTCTAGCAATCCTTTTAATTTATTTATTTTGCTGAAATTTAATTTCACTTTTAAAAAAATTTTAAAAAATTAAAAAAATATAGTATTCAAATGTTTTTTTTTATTTTCTTTAATTTTCATAGTTTATTAGCATTTTACATTTCTTGTTATTTCTCATTTTATGAGTGACCTTTCTTATGGAGTATCTCAACAAAGAACTCATACTCGTACTCCTAGTCAACCAGTTACTCGTCAATCTACTTTGAGAAAACAACGAGCTTCACTCTTTCCAAGTTCAATTCCTAAAAAACCTTGGACTAAGATGGCAGCCCATCAACCCCCGGCTCCCTTAGTAAGGAACCCTTTTAACTTTCACAACTACCATGACATACCAAAGTCCCTTCAAAACATAAACTTATTCTTCGATCCTTCAATCCCTACGAATGATGCACATCAACATATACAATGTTTTGAAACTTTATTAGGGATCCACAACATTATACATAACGATGTAGCATGCAGAGTGTTTGTAAGAACATTTAGAACCAAAGCAACCCAATGGTTATTAATGCTTCCTGATGCCTCTATCAACACATGGCAAGAATTCAAAAACAAGTTTTTGAATCAATTTGACAAATTTACAAGCCCTGCTATCGCATCAAGCAATTTTACTAGCCTAAGAAAGCTATCGAAGGAAAATGTTAGGGATTATAATCTTAGATTCCTCCATCAACTTTCCTATGTGCCAAATGAGATGCGACCACAACCAGATGGTATTCTCAACTTCTATCTCTCTACCATCGATCCATTCTTTGCTTATGCTATCAAATCTGATCCCAACATAATGGAGATACAAGGTGCAATGTCAAAAGCTGTGGAATTAGAGTAAATAACCCTTATGAACAGCATCCAAACCCAATTTGGGATAATGAGTGTTAGCAACCCGATGCAGTCAAACCCACTCCTACCAAGTTTTCAAACACCTAATATTATGCCTCAAGTTGTTTCTCCTTTTCAATCAACTCCACCTTTAAGTAATTACTCACAAGGCCCCGTGTCCTCTTCGTTCTTATCATCCAACACTGGTTTGAACGATGATAAATAAAAAGTCTTGATTCAATCCATCATAAACCCAATTGGGACATCAAAATCTGTTGAACCACCAACCCAAACTCAAAATCAGATGATCCAAATACTTACTTCACTACAAAAACTATCCAATGAAGTAGTTGAGTTAAAAAGAAACAATAGTAAAAGCCCTATACAACCTGGACAACCAAGTGCATCAACCAATGATGATTATTGTCATCTTCATAATACAAGGCAACATTCTGAAAAGACTTGTCCTCAGTTCATGGCATTGTATGGTGACAATGCCCAAGGGCAACAAAATGGAAAAGTCCCTATCATGGTTCTTGATGTACCTCATGAAACAGAAAATGAAGAGGTTTCCTCATTAGAACAAGTCATGGTAGGCGACCCTAACCCACACAACATTCGCTACCGTAAAATCAGTGACATTATGAATGCCACACAACGACAAACTAGAAATAATTTCTATACACCTCCAAACAAAAGGGTTCCTAGTCAAAACAATGGAAACAATCAATCTGGGTCATCCCAAGTAATTGCCCCACAACAACCAAATTCCCCCATCTGTACTTAGGAGAGTTCCATCTCAACAAGAAGCCAAAGATGAACCTAAGAATTATGATTTGGTTGAGGACTTAAAAAGAGTGAAAGCCAACATTTCAATGTATGACCTTCTACACTTTAACGAAATGAAAGAAGTGATTCGGGATATGGTTCATACACCTGTAGCCCAAAGAGAAAAATCCCCAATTCCCGAAAGGCATGTTCACTTTGCAGAAAGTCCTAACATGTTACCAGTACAAAACATGGATAATTCTATGTCTAGCAGAAAGGATCATTCCCCTTTCCTAACCACTTTGATTATTTTAGGAATGAATGTCCATAACTGTTTAATGGATTCAGGTGCAACTGTTAGTGTTATGCCTCTTGACATTTGTAACACCTTAGGAGCACAAATGATACCACAAACTAAAAGTGTAATTCAGCTTGATGGATCTAGCGTACCTGTAGTAGGGTTATTAAAAGGAGTAAAAGTACAACTTAAGAAATACCCTACATTTACATGTTATACAGACATCCTAGTAGTTGACATGAAACCCACATATGGTGTGCTCTTATCTAGAACTTTTGGAGCTAAGTTCGGGGGCTTCTTTAGGTCAGACTTCTCAGAATTATTGATCCCTATCAAAGGAAAATCTGAATGCATGACTATACCCCAAGAACCCTTCTACAAACAAGTAGTAACAAACTTGGATCAACAAAATCAATCTTTGGAAGATCGAAATGCTAATCTATATGTTGGGGTTATTGAGGTTGAGTGTAGTGAACATGTTGAAAATGACTATGTAAGTGGAGCTACAAAAGTTCCTATCTCTTATGAAGACCCCATCAAATCCTATCAAAGTTCTAGAGAAGGTGAAGAAAACTATGGAGACACCTTACTTTATCAACAAAACGATGGATTTTGTCTAAGTGATCCACCACCTTTAGGGGAAGACAAAGATATAAATAAGTCCTTACCTCTTAAAACATTTGAAGGTGTGCTAAATTTTAACAATACATCCATGAAACATTCTCCTGGAAAAGCTATATCCGATGACCCACCAAGACCTAGACCTATCATTAAAACTTATATTAAGAAAAAAATTTATAGAAAATGATCAAGCAAGGTAAAACTAGGTCTTGATTTTCATAATCTTAAGCATCAACAAATTGTTAAGAGACGGTTCAATAAAAAGCATCTAGCTAAAAATTTTCAAGTACGCGATCTAGTCCTTAAGAGAGATAGAGCGTCTGGTCAAACTGGCCCTCAAACTAAGTTTTCACCTATGTGGTCAGGCCCATTCCAAATTGTAGACATCACTACCCCAAATGTGTTTAAGATTGCTGATTTGCAAGGATATAGGTTGAATAGAAATTTTAATGCATTTCATTTGAAACATTTCTACTCAGGTACCCCACGTGGGCATCTGGTAGATTCTTAGTTGCATATTTTTCCCTTTTTTTTCATTGCATTTCATATGTATATTATTGCATTTTCATATTTTTCTTGCATTTCCATCATTTCCTTCTTAGCATATTGTTTTGATTATTGTGTTCTTCATATGCTTTTAATAATCATTGGTCATTTGAGTTACTTGATTTGGGCCATCTTAACTGTTGGCACATTTTTACCATTTCATGGAACAGGTGGACTTATTTGCAAATGGTGAGGTACAGAATCCTAATGAACTGAAACTGTTCAAGGAGGATTATGTTCTTTCTTGTAAAGAATTCTGCAACAGTTAATTAACCATGAAGTTGGAATAGAAATGAAAATGTTGCTAAATTGAATGTTTTGAAAATCAAGGGATAATGACATTGCAATTGGGAATGTTGGCATGAGGGTTTATCTAGAGTCAAAAGAAAATGGTGTATCAATTGTAGATATCTCTCTAGCTTATGATAGAGTAGCTCTAGTTACTTTTTCTGTAATAAAGTGCAGAGAAGATAAATATGTAATCAGCCTTGATATAACTGGGATTACATTCGAGGTGCCACAAATTAAAATGTGAGAGTATAACTCCACTTATGCATTCGGTTGTATACACATACATATATTTATATATCAACCCATGCATCAAATCCATGGTTATTATCTCTACTACTATGATATAAATAATAATAAAATATAATATTGATTTAAAAAGGGAATTGATGCAACAATTGTTCAAAGTCCTATGAGAATTGAACACTTGTCAATTGAAATGGTGGTTATAACCACCACAAAGGCCACTTGTCAACTACAACCTCTTTATCTCCACAATGGCCACTTGTCAACTAAATGGGACACTTGTCAACTACAACATCTTTATCTTCACAATGGCCACTTGTCAACTAAATGGGACACGTG
>MNCI01013167.1:0-14484 GCA_015680685.1 Gnetum montanum
AACATATATTTATGTACATAGTATCCATATGGGTCCAATTGGTGAGTGCTAACATCCCCCATTATTGTGGGTCTTTCAACTACTATTACTATTATATTAAGGTTGAGAAGGAATATTACTTGAATAGTATTGATACTAATAGCACTATATATGATTATCTTATAAATGAAATAATCCTCCTAGCATCTACTTTTTCATGAACTTGAGGTTTAGAACATATGCTCTTATTTCCTATACTAAGAAGATTGTGTATGACATGACAAGAAAATTATCCTTTGAATGTTCATATTGGCATATCTCACACTCATTGTCCTTCTTTAAATTGGAATTAGCAACCTCCTCTACCATATCAGCTTTTTTCTTTTATTGATATATGACCATCTATATCTCTCTCTTTTTTTCTTTTTTTTCTTCTTTCTTTTATCTAGGTCCCTAGCTCTTTCTTTCTTTGTATATTTTTCTACAAATTCCAAAGGAAATGAAAATTTTAATCCTTAGTATCCCACATATTATTAAACTTTTATGGATTTCTATATTATCAAGGTCTTTTGTTAAACCTCTTCATCTAATGGAGTTTCTTCTTCTTACATGTTATAAGCATAAGCATTGCTCTTTTGAAGGGATGGATCTTTATTATATCTTTTACAATCTCTCTCTTTCTAAGTTCTTCCTCTTCTTTAACCACTTGATCTATTAGTCATTGTATTCAATGGATCCTTGATTCTAATAATCTTTCTTAAGCATAAATCCTAAGAATCTTTCTAGTTTTACTTCTTAGCCCATCTATGATATGACACACTTGTTCCTTCTAAGAGAAGTCATGGCCTAGGTAATGGTGCAATAAGTAGTATCTATCCAAGACTACATCAATAAATTCACAATTTCCTAACTTTCAACCTTTAATTTTCTTTCTCAAATTATAAACTATTAAGTAGATATAATACATCTCCTTATAGAGCTCAAGAATTATAGTCCATTCATAAATAGAATCAAGCTCTAATAATCTATACCAACTTTTAGCTTCCTTAATGAATGTTCTTTGGAATAGCTTGAGGTTCTACTATTTACTTTCAATGTTCTATAAGGGATAAGCATCATGGAAGGCTTTCATGTGATGTTGTGAGTCTACATGATAGCCTTTTTCAAACTTTGAAATGTTATTTATTTACCTGCTCTTGTAAAGCTCATTTTTTACATTTAAGGGATGATTGAACTTATTCCATGCCTCTGTTGGTTTGTAGGGTTTGAACATGTTCTTATTAATAGAATAGCCATCAAGAATATGGTCAAGACTAAACCTTAGGAGTGCTACCTAAAGCATGGATGGAGCTACTTTATCAAATAGTAACATAATATTATCTTGCAAATCCCTCCACTAGAAATGTAAGGGCTTTTATAAGCATAAGAGATCCATACTTGCAATGACATACACTAATATTCATTATCATCATTTCTATCATTATCCACAATGGGGTTTCCATCTAGTAATAGGATGTTAGATCTTTTAGAAGCTGATAAATCATGTTTTTCATATGCTTCGATATCAGAGTGACCACAATATTGGGTACACGATATCGGGTACATGATATCATAGACCAAGATGTTATATCATACATTCGATATTGTAGGGTTACTCCCAGGTCTATAAATACAACCCCCAGGCACATAATTAAGAGTAGTTTTTGGTAGTCCAATAGGAAAACTCTTGCAGCTTGTTCATTTGAAAGTTAGAATATTTTCCAAGTGCCTGCAGTAGGAGGTCCAAGTGTGAATGAATCTTTATTCAAGCATTGATGTACCTGAACACACCATTGTGTTGGTAATAAAGATGAATGCTTCAATTCATCCTTGCAGCACTTGAGACTTTCTTTCTTATGCATTTATATATTGTGATTTCATGCAATTTACATTAATGTTATTCATGCAGCAATTAATTTTGATTAATCAAGAAACTCATTAAAATACACAAGCATGACCCCTTCAAACATACGTGTGACACTTGGTAGCTTAGAAATGGTTAGCATTTGACAACCCAACAGTGTTTACACAAAGTTCAGGATGTGTCCAGAAAGTGGGAACGATTACTTGTGTTAGGTTAGATTAGATCATAGTTTTCTTAGCACTTAATCACTCTCACTTGCATTCTTGTTCTAAGAAAGTAAATTGATAAAACACAAAATAATAAAAATCTTATGCCTCAATCACACTTAACCATACAATTGCATTCCACAAGTGAGACTGGGAAGACAACAAATGGACAACATGCACACATTGTTTATCTGTAGCATACTTGGTAATTAAAGTCTATGGAATTCAACTGGATTGCACATGAACACCTATGATTCATATGGTTGGACATAGGGGTACCTTGTTGCTCATCATTGGCACCGTTGTTGAGGACTTTAGTTTTATGTGCACTATCTAAACCAAGTGAAACTTAATAACCTCATTATTCAAACCCTAAGAGTTAAATCTTCTAAAAACAAAAAAAAATTATTTTTATAATTAAATTAAACCTTAACTGCAAATTTCCTATAAGGTCATTAACATAAAATGTCTTCTTCTCACAGGAGCCCATCTCCACCCAGGGCAGACCAAGTGCATTAGTAATATCGTGTGGTATATGCTCATCCTGATGAGTATGTACCTGACTTCACTTTCATCTTACATTAAGATGAAATGTTGTGGTGGTGCAACATGGAAGGCAACATTGTGTTGTCACATGATCGATCTATTCCAGTAATGCTCTAGCTAATGCTTGCATGACATGGGCTTTAACATCTTCATGGAGAGTATCAAATGCAAGATCCCAATTCAAGGGATTATCTCCCCACTAAAGCACAAAGGTTAAGGGATTATTAGGTGGAGCACCAACATGAACTTATGAAGGGCAAGGGGTCAAACACTTTTCCTCCTTCGCTTGGCCCATTAGATGGAGGCGACCACTTATTAAGTGATTTTTCTATCTTTGACTTTGTTCAGGGGGTCCTCAAAAAGAACATGCAATCCATAATTCATAATCCAGATTTTGGTAAAAAAACTACAATGACAAAAATTCATTTAGAGAGGCAAGTCATGATAAGGGAGAAAAGTAGGTCACAATCATGATCGTTCTAACGAGCATCAAATGAAGGGTGATAGGTGTTAGTGTGAACCAAGTTCTCCTTCCTCCTCCCCTTCATCATCATCATCATCATCTTCTTCTTCTTCTTCTATCTCAAATCATGGCCATAGAGGAAATAACCATGATGGAGGTGACTGACAGGACTAGAATAATAGAAGGGACCATCAAGATAGTCACGACTAGAACAACATCTATCTTTGCTTGTAAGCAGTGTGCTCCAGAAGTTGAAATCCATAGATGTTTGTACATAGTATCCACAAAACAAGAAGGCACCCAGTGACTGATAGTTGATTCTAGTAGTAGTACATTGTGCATGGAACCTACTAAGGGCCTAATATATGAATATGTTGGAAGTATGGATGAACTCAAGGAAGTTTATCACCAGCTGTTTGAAGGAGCAAATGATGATGCCAATTGGGGAGAGTTGGATATTCTTGAAAATTTTAAACAAGAGCCCCTTGAATTCAAGACACTATCAGCAAGAATGGAGTATGTATTCTTGAAAAATGAAAGGCTGATTATTATTAATGCCAAGCTTGCTACAAAACAGAAGAAGATCTTGATGAAGGTTAAGGAAAAATGGTTAGCAGCCTTTACCTAGTCATATTCTAAGCTCACTAGAATAGATCCAAGAATATGCTAGCACCAAATATACAATGATCCCACCATCAAGCTGAAATGATAGCTACAGTAGCATTTGAATCCCAAATTAAAGCAGATTGTGAAAGAGGAGATTGAATAACTCCTCAAGATTAGATTCATCTATCCTATTGTAGATAGTGAGTGGGTTAGTCCACTCATGATTGTGCCCAAGAAAGAAGGAAAATGGTGGATGTGCATCGACTTCTAGTTGCTTAATATGGAAATTTTCAAAGATCATTTTCCATTGTCTTTTGTCAACCAAGTGTTAGACACGATTTTTGGGCATACCTATTATAGATTTTTGGATGGTTATAGTGGCTATAATCAAATTTGAATTGCACTAGAGGACCAAGTGAAGATGACTTTCACAAGTCCTTGGGGGACTTTTTCTTACCATCAAATGCCATTCCATCTATGTAATGCCCCAGCTACATTTCAATGATTAGTCCTAAGCATTTTCCAACAACAAATCAGTAATGGGGTAGAAGTATTCATGGATGACTTTTCTACCTACGAAGCTACATTTGAGCAAGCCCTAGACTATCTTGAGTAGGTATTGAGGAGATGTGTCAAAACAAACCTCCAGCTCAATTGGCAAAAGAGCCATCTTATGGTCCAGGAAGGCATATTTTTGGGGCACCATATCTCAAAAGTAGGAATCAAAGTAAACCTTGAAAAAATAAGGGTCATACAAGGAATAACCCATCAACCTAAAACAATTAAAGAAGTGCAGTCATTCCTTGATCATACTAGCTACTACTAGCATTTCGTCGAGAATTTCTCCAAAATCACCAAGCCATTGGTGGAATTGACAAAGAAGGATCATTCATCTAGATCCCTACATGTGAAATAGCATTTTAGCAACTAAAGCAGAAGCTTGTTAAAATACCAATTCTACAAGCACCTGATTGGTCTAGACCGTTTCATGTGATGACTAATGCATCAAATTATGCTTTGGGGGTAGTGCTTACGTAGATGGATGATCNCATTAGGAACTGATTAGATACGGGGCTTTCTTTCTCCTTGTTGTACCATCTTAGTCATGATAACTGGTTTGCCACCACATTCTTCACATCTTTTAAATCTATCATCATGAGATCGAACTCTTGAAAAATCGTGAGCCACTGTATGACATAGGGTCTCAACATTGGTTTATTCATTAGAAACCGAATGGCACTATGATCTATGTGCATAAACACTTTATAGTCAAGCACATAGTGCCTAAACTTCTTTAATGGGAATACCACTACCATCAATTTCTTTTTTGTGGTGGTGTATTTTAGCTGTGCACCTGCAATACTTTAGCCTATGTAGTGAATGTAATATGGACATTTTTGATCATCCATCTACGTAAGCACTACCCCCAAAGCATAATTTGATGCNAATTCATCCGTACTTGTAATTATTGTGAGAGGGATGGTGGAATAACAGCTCGAATGAAGGGGTCACAATAATGGATTTAACCTCTTGAGTCATTTGCTATTTGGGGCATTCACTTTATGGATTCCATTGCATCTTTATCAAATAGAAAGGTATATATCATAGTCACAATTGACTATTGCACTAAGTGGGCAAAATCAATAATCATCACCAACTGTACATCCACTACTGCTACTTGGTTTATACAACAAAATGTCATAAATAGGTTTGGTGTGCCTTGTGCATTAATTTTTGATAATGGAACTTATTTTATAGGTGCCACTTTTCTAAAACTTATGCAACACTTGGGGGTTGAGCGCAAACTCATAACACTATATCACCCCTAAGCCAATGGTCAAGCTAAGGTTACTAATTGAGAGATTACAAAAATTCTAACGTGCACCATTAGAAAATACTGAAGGTACTAGAGAAAAAAATTAAATGATGCCCTTTGGGCCTATCACTTCACATGGAAGCTTCCCATAGGTTATTCTCACTATCAGCTTATGTACAAAAAACTACCAACTCTGCCCATCCAATTCAACCTCCGTACACTCTTTACAGCCTATGACCTTAACTTGAATCAAAGTCTAGCATAGAAAGAACATTTAATGAACCTCAACATACTAGTTTAAAATAAATTAATGGTCTTTTCATCCAATGAAATGCATAAGGCATTCAACAAGAAATGTCATGACCTCAAAATAAGAATAGTCAAGTTTCAACTAGGAGACAAGGTCCTCTACTGGAATCCTGCACACATACCACAATGGACCAAATTTCAAATGTTGTGGAAAGGAACTTACATTATTGATGAGACTTTTCCATTTGGGGCCATGATTATCTAGAAACCTAATAGCCTAGACAAGAAACAATTAGTCAACATCCGACAAGTGAAACCTTTCCATGAGCCCAAGCTAACCAACTGAACAGACACCTTGCTAGATGGATAACCATGATCAATCTTTTAAATCTCTCCCTTCCAACTTAGTCATGGGGGAGATGGCCACCCATACTAAAACTTTACATGTCTCCTTAGTCTTTTGACTTTTTTGTTTTACACATTTTTGGTTTTACAACTTTTTGTTTTCATATTCTTTGTTTTACATATTTTTGTTTTTAGGTTATTAATCTTTTCTAAGTTTTTTTTTTTACACCATTATTAATATATTTGATATTTATTTCATAATCTTTTACTTTCTTTTATATTTTTTTGTGTTTGATGTGTTTCTCTACTCTTTCTGCTAATAAGGTATCAGGTACAATGGTAATGTGTTACTCAATGGTGGTATGTTTCATTTGTAATTTGATTGTTGATGTCTAGTTTTTGATTTTGAATGTTGTTACTGACAACTGGGACATGGTTTTTTTTCATGTAATAAGAAATGAGTTCACATCATCCACTCATCCACACACTCTAAGATTTTCCTTGTTTTGGAAACGTGCAATCCCTTTTTCATTAATGCAACTTTAATAAATTGGTGACTTGTGTAGTTTCTAGAATTCGGAAAGAATAAAAGGTCTGGATAGGGTGTGGCTTCAAAGGGATGCAGTATTCTTCATGCTTTTTCATTTTCCTATGTGCGGGGGTGTTCTCATGAGCTTCTCATTGTTCTATGTCATTCCACAATAGGAAGTTAAATAAGTCCTTGCATGGTGTGATCCTCATTGAATAAAAAAGATATGAGGATTCAAAGCACACCTCTTGGACAAAGTAAATGTGAAAATGCATAGGTCTTTGCATGGTGTGGTTCCCATTCAAAAAAAATGGAAATTCAAAAAACACCTCTTAAACCAAATAAAAGGGCTACAAGCACTGGTTATGGGACTTGTCTTGTCTCCTCTAACTAAGGTCCTTTATTACTTCCTACTTTCTCTCCAATTTGGAATGATGGTTGTTTTGTGAGAGCATTCTTGTGTCTCAAGGGATGGACTAGCCTTGGAATGTTGATGCAAAGTCACTGAAAATGGTTGGTTTTGGTCTAAAATAAGGATGGATCCTACCGAGTCATTTAATCACAAACTCCACAAGGGACTTCATGTGACCATAATTAGGAACTCCATGTCATTCTCTCTCTCATCCACCTATGCTTTTCATGCCTCACCTCACTATCAATTTCATGTTTTGATTCAATGTTCTAGTTTGATGTGTCAATTTTCTTAGTAAGCTACTTCTAGGTTTTTGTACTTAACTTTCCATAGCCATTAATCATCCATGGTGCCCATAGACTCCTTAGTTTGAAGTTATGCAAGGGCATAAAAGGCCTATGCTTGCTTTGGGGAGGACCCACTTACATATCGTTTGGTTGTGTTAAGTTAAGTTTTTTATCCTTAGACATTGTTACAATCAAATTCTTTTTATTTACCCCATTGATGTCATCCAATTTTGCACACCTTCACAAATATTTCTAGTGAACTTCTTTTTATTATTTTGAATACCCTCTTTCCAATATTCCTTGTGTTAAGATTTTTCTAAACTTTATGGACCACTTCTCTTACTTAACCCATTCATCAGTCTTCCCACTAACATTATCAAGTAACCAATCTATCACAATCATAGCTTGGCTAAATAAGATCACTGATGAGACAAGGTATTTAGTTGCTATATGTTATACTTTATATACTAATCCTTGATTTTGTTGTGATTGCAATGGGAAGCATGGACTAGAAGCAGAATTATCTTCACTAAGGAGGATGCAATAACATCACTCACGAGAGATTGTCCATGACCACTGGATCTTTTCTACCTCTCCCTCTTTCTTTTATTTCCAAGGGAGGTTGGATGTTCATTGGATCTGAGGGTGTTCTTTCCTATTATCATGAACATCCAATTTTATACACAATTGTAATATTCTATGCTCAGGCACTTTTATATTTGTCTATTTTCTCTTTGTCACTCTACATGTCAATTAAATAGTCCACACCTTCTAGTAGATTTTGTAAAGGAATTGTTCCTCCTCTTTTGTACTTAAGGATGAGTTTTCATTTAGTCATGGGGGATATGATAAATCATTTTTTCCATACACTTCGATATTGGAGTGGCCATGATATTAGGTACACAAGATCAGGTATGCGATATCATAGCTCAAGATGCAATATTATAGTTACGATATCGTAGGGTTACTCTCATGTCTATAAATATAGCCCCCAAGCACACGATTGAGAGTAGGTTTTTATAGTCAAGTAGCAAAAATCTTGCAGTTTGTTCATTTAAGAGTTAGAATATTTTTCAAGCGTCCACAACAGGAGGTTTAAGTGTGAATGGATCTTTATTCAAGCATTGATGTACCTAAACATACCATTGTGTTTGTAATAAAGATGAACTCTTCAATTCATCCTTGTAACACTTGAGACTTTATTTCTTATGCATTTATGTATTGTGATTTCATGCAATTTACATTAATGTTATTCATGCAATAATTAATTTTTATTAATCAAGCAACTCATTAAAATACACAATCACGACCCCTTTGAACATATGTGTGACACTTGGTAGCTTAGAAATGGTTAGCGTTTGACAACCTAGTAGTGTTTACACAAAGTTTAGGATGTGTCTAGGAAGTGGGAATGGTTACTTGTGTTAGGTTAAAGTAGATCATAGTTTTCTTAGCACTTAATCACTCTCACTCTCATTCTTGTTCTATGTGAGTAAATTGATAAAACACAAAATAATAAAAATCTTACATCTTAGTCACACTTAACTATACAATTGCATTCAACAAGTGGGACCTAGAAGACAATGAATGAACAACATGCACACATTATTTAGATCTAGCGTACTTGGTAATTAAAGTCTATAGAATTTGATCAAATCACACGTGAATGCTTGTGATTCGTATGGTTAGGTGTAGGGGTACCTTGTCACTCATCAAAAGTATACATGATTAAATTAGTATGTGTATTGATGAGTTGCGATATCGCGTACACGATATCATATCCACCATGCGATATTGCATCCTACCTCATCTTCTATAAATAAGAGGCGACACCCTTTGTTCCGGGGAGTTAGACCCTTAGCCAGATTCTTGTAGTTTAGTCATTCTAGAGTTAGAATTATTTCTGTGTGCCTGTAGTAGGAGTCATAGAGTGAATGGATCTTTATTCAAGCAATTTTTACCTAAGCACAATTTTGTGTATGAAAATAACGATGAACTTTATGATAAACCTTGCAGCATATAGATTAAGCTAATTAGTAATTAATATCTTTCTCAACCTTCAACCTCCTTAGTTAAATACACTCAGTACGACCGCTTCGAGCATGCGTGTTGCACTTGGTAACCCAGTAACAGTTAGCGTTTGGTAATCCCAACAGCATTGCACTGGTTCAGGATGTGGACAGCAAGTGGGAACGGATACTAGTGTTAGGAACATTTAGAACTTGGTTAATGAATAGTTAATGTAAGTTAGTCACTTAGTTCTCTCTCCTTTCCCTTATTAGCAGAAGACATAAAAAGACAAAAGCTATAAAAATCATATACCTCAAGCTTAACCATACAACCGTGACAATACAAGTAAGTTTGGAAAGACAACAATTGATTAACCCTAGGTGTTCCATTAAGGTGCATAAGCACTTAGTCCTTAGAGTTTGACCGAATTGTGCGTGAGATGCTCATATTCGTATGGTTGAGTGTAGGGGTACCTCACCACTCATCATTGGCACCATTGTCAGGGACTTAGTTGTTTGTGTGCTATGTAGAAAATAGGAAATCCTTCATATCATTAAAACGTTAGAACGAACCCTTAGGGTTAATCAAAGAAAGATAAGCCAATGGTTCATTGCACACTGAACAAGACAAAATGTCTTCTTCTTCACATAAGAGCACTTCATTGCCTAGGACTAATGCAAGAGGCAGTTAGCAGCATAATACATGTAATCAAGATCTGCCAGTTCCTCAACAATTTCGTGTGGTATATACTCATCCCAATGAGTATGTACTTGATTTTACCTTTATTCTCCACCAAGACGAACAATTGCATTGGAGAGACTTGGAGGGTAACATAGTGTTGCCTTGAGACTGATCAGTCCCCAACATGCTCCTTCATGCTCTCACACGAATAGGCATGCCACTTTTATACGTAGAATACATTGCATGCGATCATGACACAAGGGACTATCACCCCACAGAAGTGCAACATTAAAGAGACTTGTGATACGAGGGATACCACATATCCTTGAAGTGTATATGGCCCCATGACGCCCTACACGTTTTGAGAAAAATTGATGGTGGTGAACCTATTTTAACATGTTTTCCACAAAATGATGTTTCTCCTTCTAACATTGGTCAAGAGGTGGTGTATCAGAACCTTCACTCCACTATTCATAACCCTGGTTTGGATACCCACGAACACGAAGTGTTCAATGAGGGAACACAAACACACAATAAGGGTAGACATTTTGATGGTGATCATAATCGAGGTCGAGACCACTGAACAGAAGGTAGGAAACACCATCATGGTGATGGTTCTCCTTCTTCTTCACCTTCATCGTCACCTTCACCCTCTCCTTCAGTGTCCGAACATAGTCATAGGAAAACCAATCGTGAGGATAAAGGAAAACGAAGTGAAACACATCAACAAGATAGTTAAGAACAAGGATGAGGGCACTCTAAGGAATCAAGGCATACAAGAAGGGAGAGTAGGGAACTACATAGACACCATAGACACTATGAACGAGATGATCACGAAAAACCCCTACTCGCAACTAGAAGCATGCTAGATATAATGGAGGTGGTAAGAGTTCCAACAAGGCACCAAAAGGATAGTAGGATTAAGAGGTTAGACATGAACAACATCCCACGATTTGAACGGGGATACAATGCTAATCCTCAAAATCACTTACAAGCATTCCACGATGCATGTGCCTTGCAAAACATAGAAAACGAATGGCAAAAACTAAAGTTGTTCCCAATGACACTAGTGAAAGAAGTTGAAAGTTGGTACATGTTCTTAGAACTAGAATCCATTCAAAGGTGGAGTACAATGTTAGAACTATTCAATGATAAGTACCAAATGTACTCCCAAGTGTCTAACTTGAGGAAGCAAATCCAAGGATTGAAGTAAGGAAATCATGAACCCTTGGATGCTACCATGGGCTATTATTACACACTATTACATTGTTGTCCTAGCCATGGTTATTTGCAGAGGGATCAACTACACCATCTCGTGGATGAGCTTAGGCATGAAATAAGAAGAACCCTTGGGATGTATGCCCAAGGAAGGTTATTGGAGCTTAGGTCTCATCAAATTCATAGATTGCTAGAGTAAGTAGTCAAAGAAGAGGGTGAGCTACGAAAGAGAGAAAGTGCAGAAGAATAAAACCAAGATCCTTCCCTCCAAAAAATAGGAGTGAGATTTTATGAGGAAGAAGAGTCACCACTTAAAGAGATAGTGAATAGAAAAACTTTTCCTCTCCAAAAGTTAACAACAAAAGTATCGGCTAAGGTAGACCAAATGTGGACTCCTTGGATAGTAGGTTTAAAACTGTTCTTAAAATTGTAGAGGAGTCTAGAAAGCAAGGTAGTGACCGTGACAAAAAGAAAAAAAGAGAAGTGGACAATGCACATAACAAGGGTAACGGTAAAATAGCCATCACAGAAGAGGTTGTGGATTTAGACACAGACAATGATGGTGGATGCGAGATATGCTAATACAACCATCCAAAGGGATATTGCCCAGTGATCTCACATCTACAAGAGTTTGGGGTGTATGCACTAAACCCATGACTAAATAAACAAAAAGCACCCCGACAGTTACCTTATCCCCAAGGTAACCCAAGGTAGTTCCACCAACCTTTAACATATTATCCAAGTGGAACTCCACCACAACCTGTTGAGTAGCATCAACAGTGGCAATACCCATAGTCATGGGGGATGCCACCACCAAGGCAAAAATATCCCTACTGGCAACCTGACCCATATGGCTACTATGTGCAGCATCCAATCTCTCCCCGTGACTCTATTAGCTATGTTACATCACAACATCACTACCAAGCTCATGAGTATTATAGAACTCCTTCTTCTAGGGAAGATAACCCATAAATATACCATCCTTCAAATCCATTCGTGGCTCTCACACCGATAGCTCCATTACCACTCGCTCTAACAATGCAAGGGGAACTCCCTACTCAACCACAACAACACAATGCCACAAGGGCTATGAATCCTCAACCCATTGTTGGTTCTGACAACCGTATTAAGAAAAGATCTTTCTTTAGATACAATAATCCAACCAAGCCCTTACAACCACAAGTGGTTGAACCTCTGAACGCCTCCCCATCAAATAAGGCTTCAAAGCTCCCTTTGAACTAAACACCAAGCTCAATGCATATGGTTATGTTAACACATGCTATTACTAATTGGATTAAGGTTGGCCACTTTCCCAAGAAATTCTTTGATCCTGGAAACCCTTTAATCTATCTTCAAATTGCTGGGAATGAGCCATGTAAAGCTCTTCTGGACTCAGGTTCTAGAGTCAACTTAATACCACAAGAAATGTACAAAGCCTGGAACCTACCTGCATTAAGGAAGAGCAATATTCACCTAGAGCTAGTCAACTAGTCCATCACTGTCCCTTTGGAACTAGTGGAGGACATCATCACCACTATGTGTGGGTGGTCGTACCCAGCTGATTTCCTAGTGATACAAGTGAATAATGGTAAAGGGAACTTCCAAATCATAATGGGAAGGGCATGGATAAGTACTATAGATGCATGCCTAGGAATCCATGATCTTTCCCTGGAAATATCTAAGGAGAACACTTTTGGAAAGATCGAGAAGAAGAAGATTCCATGCATTGCATATAGAGATACAAGGTGCAATTGCGTGCAGAGATCATGGGTTGTGCAGAGTTTAGCATTGCCTGCATGCAACCGGTGTGCACAAGACATCAATATACAAAAGTACCTATATGTAGCAGTCACACAACAAGAAGACACCCAATGATTGATAGCTAATCAAGAAAGCAACTCACTAACGTTCATGGAACCAATTGAGGGAATAACTTTCACTTACGTTGAAAGCGTAGATGCACTAGAGCAAGTCTGCTACCAACTTCCAAGCCTTAGCCTTAAAAACATCAACTGGGGGAAGTTGGAGATTTCTAAAGAATTCAAACCTAAGAGCCCTGATAAGAGATTGTTAGTCAATGTGCAATAGACCAAACCCTTCCATGAACTTAAGATGGCCAGTGCACATAATACCTCTGAGAAGGGATGATCCTACTCACTCTTTTAGATCTCCTCCTCCCAACTCAGTCATGGGGGAGACGACCACCTCTGCTAACCATTTGAGGCACTTAGTTCCTTTTTAAGTTTTTTTTTCACACATTTTTGTTTTACAAATATCTTCAATTTTTTTATTTTGCAACATCGTTTATAATTTTTCATTCCTTTGTGTGACTGTTTGTTTTTTTGTTTTTGTTTTTGTTTTCATTTTTGTTTTTTTTTATCTTTGTTTGCTATTTTGATTTTGTTAGATTCGTCACCTAATAAGTGCCCTTGATGGTGGTATGAATTGCATTCTATGGATTGCTAATGTTTGGTTTTTACCTTTGAGTTATAATATTGATACTAAGGTATGGCTCTTTTGATATAATAGGAAATGAGTCCATGTCATCCATGCATCCATGAATTTCTATGGTCTCTCTTGGTTTGGAACTATACAATCCCTTTCTTTAATAATAAAACTATTAACAAATTGGTGATTGGGCATTTCTAAAACTAAGGAAGAACTCAAGGACTAAACAGGGTGTGACTTCAAGGGGATTTGATGCATTTGTGCTAGCTATTCTCCTAAGTGCTTGGATGTTTTCTTCTTGATTTTTCCTTACCATTCGAACGTTGCTCCATTATTGGGAAGCTGAGCCAATAAACATAATTCTTTACATGGTGTGGTTCTCACAATAAAAAAAATAGTGAGAATTCAAAGCACACCCTTTAGACAAAATAATCATATGGGCTACAAGCACTAGTTATGGAACTAAACAAACATGTTCCCTCTAACTAAGGCCCTCTCTCGCTTCCTACTTTTCCCTTTCTCATTTCTTTAGAATGGTGGTGACTCTTTGATGGAGGCATTCTTTTTACTTCAAGAGGATGGATTGGCCAAGTGTGTTAATGCAAAGTCACCAAATGTGAAATGTTTGAGGCTAGATTTGGAATGAGATCTACTCAATCACATTATCCATAAATACACAAGGGTTGTATACCACCTTGTTCTTAGGACTCCATTCCGTTCCCTTCTTCCCATCATTCTTTTCCCATTTTCCACCTCATTGTTGGTTATGTCAGTTGTCTATATTTT
>MNCI01013173.1:3163-73614 GCA_015680685.1 Gnetum montanum
AGGCAGAAAGAGGAGCTCCTGCTACGCCTAAACCAGGACAACAACTCACGTTGCCCTCGGAGTGTGTTTAGGCTATCCATGAGAAGTCCACATTCGCTACTGTGATTGTGGAGCTAAACTTCAAATCTTTTGCAAAGTTTGCTCCTGAGGCTGTTAGGGATCACCTCAAGGGATCTCCCTTATGGCCTGTCCTCTGTGAGTGCGGTGCTTGGTACTTAGGTGAAATGTACCAGTTTTGGCACAATAAGGATCAAGGCACCATAGTTAAAATTTGTGGTGTGACAGTAGACTTTTCTTCGTAGGTGATTTCGGAAGTGTTAAACCTTTCAAATTCAAGCCCCCATGTTGCTCGGTTATCTACCCGATCAAACCCTGATGTGCGAAAGGATTGGTTAGAGAAGGCTTATGATAGAAATAAATCTTTTGGTGAGCTGACGATGGAAGAGCGGGTTTATTTCAAAATTGGAACATATCACCTCTTACCCACAAAAGGTTTGAAAAGAATATCGATGTATGCGGTGAGAGGATGTGCAGTGTTGATGGGAAAAGTTAACGCTAACCTACCCCATCTATATTTGATGGAGATCCTAAGGCAATTTGAAAAATAGAAGTAAGGGAAGATGGTGTTGCCTTTTCCCTGCCTTATCAGAAAACTGTGCTGACAGGCTGGTATTCGGGGATACACAAATGATGTCCTCTGAAAGGCCTAGAATGCTTCTTATGCTGAGTTATTAAAGGTGCTAGCTCCAAGAAAGAGCACTAGTGAAGAGCTAAGACCAAATGAAGAAGAAGAACAGATGACTGGATCACCTGCAACTCAACTTGCAGGACCCAGTCAACCTCTAGCCACAAGTACTAGCCAACAAGAAGAAGCAGGACCCAGCACAGGCTAGGATTAGCTGCCGCCACCACAAGACTACAGACCGTCAATGAGCCATCTTAGGACCATTGCAAAGATGGTTAGTTGGGGAAGTCATGATGACACAAACCTCTTCCACGTCATCGATGATGCCGACCGACCTACTATTTCGTTAGATCGCACAAGGGATGAATTATCAATTCAAACAAGAGGAGGGGAAAGCAAATGGTCACAACAGATCTCAGGAAACACGGCATCTTTTCAAGTGTAATTAGAGACTAGTGAAGGGGCCATTGTGGTGGTCATGCAACACTAGGATGCCGTGGGAGATGTTGAAGTGGTCACTGACCATATCAAAGAATCCTTTAACGTACCTGTTGTGCCACCGGTAGATCTTTCAGGAGCACGAGATGCTCAAAATCTTGCTGGAACCTCAATGGCTCCTATGGAACATGAGGATGCACTTGACAAATTACTTCAAATAGGACAAGTAATGACATCTCTATTTGACATCCCCCAGGATGTAACAACAATTCAATTAGATCTCATTTCAACAAAGGGGAAGCTGGTCATATCTGAAGTAAGGGTAGAGCATGCTGAAGCTGAAGTGCAAACACTACAAGAGTAGCTCGTAGCCTTACAAGCAGCACAGCAGGATCCTTTGCAATTCGTTCCCATAGACCAACTAGACAACTTTAGAATGGAGCAACTTACAAAGCTGATCGTAGAAAATAAGAAGGTGGCAAAAGAAAAGGAGACGGCCACTTGGGATGCCTCCGTAGCACAAGCGCAAACTCATGCGCATCTTAAGGCACTCAAGGCCTTAGAAGAAGAGAATAAGTAGTTGGTTGCAGATAACCTTCGGTTGACTTCTATGGAGAAACAAAAGAATGTTTTCGATGAACACTTTCATCAATTACGAGAATAGTTCATTCGGGTCAACCGAGATGTAAGCTGTTTAGCTAGAGAAAATCAAACCCTCTCAATGGAGGAGGTACGTGCTATTCACCAAAAATCAACCATCGAGATTAGCGTGTGAAAGAATGAGGCTAAATGACACGAGAAGCTAAAGGAGCATTTCTGTGATCAGGTGGCGATGTACAAACAAATCCTGGAGAAGGAGATCCATATGGCCAAGGCTTAAATCAACAACATCAGTGCCTAGCACACTGATTGGAGGGCCATATTAGACACTTACGCCTTCACCCACTAAGCGAAAGTTAAGAACCGGGACCTGCAGATCCAAGACTTAACCGAATACATGGAGTTTCCAAACCTTAGATATGCCAACCTGGTCATGTTAACAGTAAGATGCCCAAGGTCAGAGCTCGAGTAGCAGGTAGCTTCCACCCACATCAAATATGAAGCAGAATTTGTAGAGCGCAAGAAGCTGGCTGAGAAACTAGATGTCGTAAATTCTGAACTTACGGTGGTAAAAGAAAGCTACCAGGGACAAAAAGATGTTGCAACCAACTTGGCTCGACAGCTAATAGAGCTTCATGAATACAAAGACAAAGCCAGAGCCTATGAAGAAGAACGACGGGTGTTCGTGGCATGGCATGTCAAAGCTAATCAGATGTTCTTGCAACTACCCTATCCGTAGGAAGTGCTGACTCCATCAAACATCGAAACATTAGCATGGATGGCACAAGATGCTTGGACCGAAGAGGAGAAGCTCCAGGCCATTCTTCAACGTCGTCAACCTTCAAATCTTGGAGCACGTGACAAGGGAAAAGCACCCATGGAGGAGCCACCGGCACCAGGAACTACATGAGTTTCATTTTTTGTAGCGTAGTATTTTTTTTGTGTTGTGTCTTCCCACACTACGGCATCATTTTCTTTTTTGTTTTTCTAGTTAATAATCCCATACCTATCCACTGTGTAATCAATGAAGCCTTTTCTCCTTGTAACTTGAGGACGAGTTTTTATTCAGTCATGGGGGTATGATGAGACGTGATTTGCATAGGCCATGATATCGCGTCTGCCACGATATCGCATCCCCCACGATATCGCATACGTGATATCGCGTACGTGATATCGCGTCTTCCCTACAATATCGCGTACGTGATATTGCAGTCCGCTGCCATATCTATTAATAAGATGCAGCTCTCCCTTGTTTAGAATAGATAGAATAGAAGTAGCAAAGCTCTAGCAGTTTGACCACTCTAGAGATAGATTATTTTCCCCGTGTATGCCCGTAGTGTGGTGAATGTAATTGTACGGTGTCTTATTCGAGTGTGACGTACTTGGACACGCACATGACCAACAATAAAGATCAAGATTACTTCATCATTGCAGCAGTCACTTTGTTATTTGTTTATTTATTTAATGTTATTTACTATTTTCTCTCTCACCCTTAAACTCCTAGAATGCGGTGTGAGTACAACTTGATTACGAGCATCTAAGGATGCGTACGGTTAGTTAAGGAATCGGTTACTCATCGCAACGTGGAACAAGTACGACTTGATTTCCAGCATTTAAGTGTGACTACTTGGTAGCCCAATGGTGTACCTAGGATCTGTGCTTGGTAATCCCAGTGGTAGTCGTGCATGAGGTCCAANTCTAAGGATAACTGTCTAGGTGCCACAACTAGTCTGTCTGTGAAGTTCGACCAAATCGCGTGTGCTATGCTCGTTTCGTATGGTTGAGTGTAGGGGTACCTCGCAACTCATCAATAATGCAGTTAATACCTTGTCTTAGTGTAAGGTCCATTGGCTAAGTTGTGATATGGCTAATGTGGATTTGGAGATATAATATTGGTGACTATCCAAGGTGTAGGGGTTAAGAGAAAAATTGAAAAGATTTGGACCAAGACCCCCATGATTGAGAGCGAACCTCCAGTAGTGATAGAATGGAAAAAGATAAGGAATAAGAAAGATGGAGAAAAAGAAACAACGGACACACCAATAAAATGGATATAAAAAATGGAGATGAAAAAAATAATTGATGATTGCATAAATGTTTAAGGGAAAGAAATTAATAGATGCACCAAATAGGAATGCTAGTGGGTCCTCCCCAAAGGAGGCTCATGTCATTAATGCCCTGACAATCCCATATTCAAAGAGTCCGTGGGCTCTAGGAATGTCATTTGGAGATAAGAGTTAAATTTTTAACCACAAGAGTTTACCAAAAAGAAAACAATGCATCAACCAAAATATGGACTACTGATACAACCGAAAATGAGGTGATAAATGGAGATTAAGGATGGAAAGAAAAGAATGGAATGGAGTCTCAAGAACAAGGTGGTGTACAATCCCTTGTGTGTTAATGGTTAATGTGACTTAGTATATCCCATTCCAAATTCATCCTCAAAAAATCCACATCCAGTGACTTCGCATTAATACATTTGGCCCATCCATCCACCTGAAGTAACGAGAATGCCTCCACCAAAGAGTCACCACCATTCCGATGAAATGAACAAGCAAAAAGTAGGAAGTGAGAAGGGCCTTAGTTAGAGGGAACATGTTTATTTTAGTTCCATAACCAATTCTTGTAGCCCAAATGATTATTTTGTCTAAGGGGTGTGCTTTGAATTCTCCCTATTTTTTTTTTGTATTTTTGTGTGAGAACCACACCAAGCAAAGACTTATTATTTTTATTTTCTCGACTTCTCGATAATGTGGCAACGTCAAAACTGTAAGAAAACTCAAGAAGAAAACATCCAAACACCTGAGAGAATGGCTAGCATAAGTGCATCAAATCCCCTTGAAGTCACACCATTTTCAATCCTTGAGTCCTTTCTTAGTTTGAGAAATGCCTAGTCACTAATTCGTTGATAGTTCTTATTATTAAGAAAGGAACTGTACAGTTCCAAGCCAAGAGAGACCATAGAAATTTATGGATGTATGGATGAAGTGGACTCATTGCCTGCTATATCAAAAGAACCATACCTTAGTATCAACATCATAACTTAAAGGTAAATACCAAACATAAGCAATCAATGAAATACAGTTCATACCACCATTAGGAGCACTTGTTAGGTGACGAATCAAACAAAATAATCAAACACACAAAGAAATGAAAAAGTATAAATGATGTTGCAAAAAAAAAATAAGAAAAGTTAAAGAAATTTGTAAAATAAAAACTTAAAAAAAACTAAGGGCCTCAATTGATTAGCATAGGTGGCCATCTCCCCCATGACTGAGTTGGAAGGGAGAGATCCAAAATAATGAGCAAGGTCATCCTCTCTTGAATGTGCTATGTGCATAGACTGTTCTAGGTTCATGATAAGGGTTGGTCAGTTGCACACATACTAGTATTCTCCTATTGGAGTACTCATTTGGATTTTCTAAGAGTTTCCAACTTCCCTTGATTGGTGGTTTCAGATTAAGGGTTGGAAGTTGGCGACACTCTTACTCTAGTGCATCTATGCTTCCTNGCTAGTTAGTTCCATGCATATTGGTGGGTTTCTCTCTTGATTAGCTGTCAACCACTAGGTGTTCTTTTGTTGTGTGGTTGCTACATACAGGCACTTTTGTATGTTAACTTCCTGGGCACATCGGTTGCATGTAGGAGATGCTAAATATTCCTGTACACCATCATCCTCTGTATCACTATATGTGATGCATGGAACCTTCTTCTTCTCGATCTTTTCATAAGTATTTTTCTTAGATATTTCCAAGGAAAGATCATGGATTCCTAGGCATGTGTTTATGGTACTTAGCCATGCCCTTCCCATTATTATTGGGAAGTCCCCTTTGTCATTGTTTACTTGGATCACTAGGAAATCAGCTGGGTATGACCAACCCCACACAATGGTAACAATGTCCTCCACCAGTCCCAAGGGAACAGTGATGGACTGGTTAGCTAGCTCTAAGCGAATATTGCTCTTCTTTAGTGGAGGCAAGTTCCAGGCTTTATGCATTTCCTGCTATATCAAGTTGACTCCAGAATTTGGATCCAAAAGAGCCTTACGTGGTTCATTCCCAGTGACTTGGAGGTAGATTAAGGGACTTCCAGGATTCGAGAATTTCCTGGGAAGGTGGCCTTCCTTGATCCATTCAATGATGGTATGTGTTAACATAACCATATGCGTTGAGCTCTGTTGTTGGTTTGAAGGGAGCTTCGAAGCCTTATTTGATGGAGGAATGTTCTAAGACTCAACCTCTTATGGTTGTGAAAGATTATTTGGACTGTTGGTTCTAAAGAAATGTCTTCTCATTGTACGGTTGTTAGAACTAGCAGCGGGTTGAAGGTTTATAGCTCTCGTAGCATTGCATTGCTACGGTTGAGTGGGGAGTTCCCCTTGCATCGCTAGAGTAGGTGGTAGTGGAGCTATTGGTGTAAGAGTTGCGAGTGGATTCGGAGGATGGTATGGATGTGGTATGTCTCTCCCAAGAGAAGGAGTCCTATAATACTCCCAAGCTTGGTAGTGATGTTGTGGGGTCATGTGACCAATAGAGTCACTTGGAGAGATTGGCTGCTGCACATAGTAGCCATATGGATCGGTTTCCAGTAAGGGTATTGTTGCCTTGGAGGTGGCATCCCCCATGATTGTGGGTATTGCCACTACTAGTGTTGTTCCATAGGTTGTGACGGAGTTCCACTTGGATAATACGTTAGCAGTTGGTGGAACTGCCTCGGGTTACCTTGGTGATAAGGTAACCTTCGGGGTGCTTGTCGTTTGTTAAGTCTTGGATTGAGTGCATACACCCCAGACTCTTGTAGGTGTGAGATTATTAGGCAACATCCCTTAGGATGATCATACTAACATATCTCACATCCACTATCATCATCCATAATGGAATCCAAAACCTCTTCGGTGATAGTCATTTTACCCTTACCTTTGTTACGTGCATGGTCCAAATCCCTCTTCTTTTTCTTATCATAGTCACTACTTTGCTTCTTAGACTCCTCTATGATTTTTAAAATGGTTTCAAATCTACTATCTAAGGAGTCCCACATCTGATCTACCTTAGTCGACACTTTCATTGTTAATTTCTGAAGCGGCAAGGTTTTCCTACTCACCAACTCTTCAAGTGGTGACTCATCCTCCTCCTCATAGAATCTCACTCCCCTTTTACGGAGGGAAGGATTGCGGTTTTATTCTTCCGCACTTTCTCTCTTACATAGCTCTCCTTCTTCCTTAGCTACTTACTCCATCAATCTATGAACCTCATGGGACCTAAGCTCTGATAATCTCCCTTGGGCATACATTCCAAGGGTTCTCCTAGTTTCATGCCTAAGTCCATCTATGAGATGGCATAGTTGATCTTGTTGTGCATAACCATGGCCTAGGAAATGATGTAATAGTGCATAATATTGGCCCATGGTAGCATCCAAGGGTTCATGATTACCTTGCTTCCATCCTTGGATCTTCTTTCACAAGTTGGACACTCGGGCGTACGTTTGATATTTATCGTTAAACAGTTCTAGCATCATACTCCACGTTCAAATGGATTCCAGCTCTAAGGACTGGTACCAGCTTTTCTCTTCTTTTATGACTATCCTTGGAAACAACTTTAAATTTTTCCACTCATTCTCAATGTTCTACAAGGAACAAGCATCATGAAATGCCTGTAAGTGGTTCTACGGATCAGCGTTGTATCCCCCCTCAAATCGTGGGATATTATTCATGTCTAGTCTCTTGATTCGGCTATCTTCTTGATGCCTTGTAGGTATTCTAATGGCCTCCGTGATGTCTAACATGATTTGGGTTGCAAGTAGGGGTTTGTCATGGTTGTTTCTCTCATGGCGTCTGTGATGCCTACGCGGTTTCCTACTTTCCCTTCTTTCATGCCTTGATTCCCTAGAGTGCCCTCGTCCTCACTCTTGACTCTCTCATTGAGGTCTCTTATTTTTCTTACCCTTATCCTCACGGTTAGGTTCCTTATGACTGCATCCAGACGTTGAAGGAGAGGGTGAATGTGATGATGAAGGGGAAGAGGAAGGAGAACCATCACCATGACAATGTTTCTTACCTTCCTTTCAGTGATCTTGACCTCGATCGTGATGATGATTAGAATGCTCATCCTTATCTTGTGTTTGTGTACCCTCATTGAACATTTGGTGTTCGTGGGAATCAGAACCAAGGTTATGTATCGTGGAGCAAAGGTTCTAATACACCACTTCCTCACTATCATTAGGAGGGGGAACATCATTTTGTGGAGAACCTATTGAAATAGGTTCATCACCCTTAATTTCTCTTATGATGGGCAAAGCATTATGGGATCCTTTGCTCTTCAACGATGTGTGGTAACTCTCCTACTGCAAGTCTCGTTGACATTGCGCTTCTATGGGATGGTAGTCCCTTGCTTTGTAATCACATGCAACATACTCAACATATAATTGTGACATTCCTATTCATGCAAGGGCACGAAGGAGCATGTTGGGGGCTACTCTATTTGGGGGTAACACTATGTTACCCTCCAAGTCTCTCCAACGCAGTTGTTCATCTTGATAGAAGACAAAGGTAAAGTTGAGTATATATTCATCGTGATGAATATATACCACACTGAATTGTTAAGGAACTGGTGGATTTTGGTTATGTATGTTGTGTCGCCAACTGTCTCTAGTATTGGTCCTAGGTGGTGAAGTGCTTTTATGTGTGTTGTTTAGTGTGTTGTTTACCATTATGTTATTTTTCTCTTGATTAACCCTAAGGGTTCATTTTAGCTCCTAATGATGTGAATGATTTCCTATATTCTATGTAGCTCACAAACAACTAAGCCCCTGGCAACGACGCCAATGATGAGTGGCGAGGTACCCCTACACTCAACCATACAAATATGAGTGTCTCACACATGATCCGGTCGAATTCTAAGGACTAAGTGCTTACGTGCCTTATCGAACACCTAAGGTTAATCAATTTTTGTCTCCCCATATTTACATGTATTGTCACAGTTGTATGGTTAAGTAAGTCTGACGTATATGATTTTTATGTCTTTTATCTTTTTATCGCCTATGCTAAGAGAGGAAAGGGAGAAGAGACTAAGTAACTAACTTTCAATAACTAAGCTTTAATCATCCTAACATCAGTATCCATTCCCACTTTTTCGTACACACCCTAAACCAATGCAACGCTACTGGGATTACCAAATGCTATTCGTTACTGGGTTACCAAGCGTAGCACACGTGCTCGAAGTGGTCGTACTGAATGCACTTAACTAGGAGAGTTGAGGGTTGAGAGAGATTAATTATCTAAGAAAGCATTTAAACATTTAACAGTAATTAAGTCTTATTTAGCTTAGTCCATGTATTGCAAGGTTTATCAGAAAGTTCTTCTTTATTGCCGTACACAAATGTGTGCTCAGGTATAAGTTTCTCGAATAAAGATCTGTTCACTTTCAGACTCCTACTATGGGCACATGGAAATTATTCTATCTCTGGAATGGTAAAACTACCAAATTTTAGCTAAGGGTCTAGATCTAGATGATCTTACAAGGGAAAGCTGCCTCTTATTTATAAACAAGGCGACAGGTTGCGATATCGCATACTTGATATTGCAGGGGCCAACACGATATCATGGACGCGATATCGCATATGCGATATTGCGGCCCATGTAATATCATGTCCTATCAGTTTGCATTGACTTTCAACTATTAAATATGGCAACATTCAAAGATCACTTTCCATTGTCATTTGTGAATCAAGTGTTGGATACTATATATGGGCATTGCTATTATAACTTTCTGGTGGTTATAGTGGCTATAATCAAATTTAGATCATGCTAGAAGATCAAGCCAAAAAAAAAATCATGAGTTTCTAGGAAACGTTTTTATATCAAAAGATACATTTTGGTTTGTGTAATGCTCCTACAACATTCCAATGCTTGGTCTAAAGCAATTTTCAGCAACAGATTGGTAGTGGGTGAAAGTCTTCATGAATGCCTTCTCCACCTATGGTGCCTTGAGCGAGTGCTTAAAATGTGTGTGGAGATGAATCTTTGGCTCAATTGGAAGAAGAGCCATCTGATGGTCCAAGAGGACATTGTACTAGGGCACAGAATTTCTCAAGTAGGGATTGAGGTGAACCTTGACAAGATAAGGATCATTCAAGGAAAAACTAGCCAACTAGAAATCATTAAAGATGTATGGTCATTCCTTTGACACACTAGCTACTATCGGCATTTTATAGAGAATTTCTCGAAAATCACAAAATTGTTGATCATGCTTACAAAGAAAGATGCTTCATTCGTATAAACCAAGAAATTCACAAATGCATTCCAGAGCCTCAAGTAGACGCTCATAGAGACTCCAATTCTATGAGCACCTAACTAGTTTAGATCATTTCATATAATGACAGACACATCAAATTATGACTCTGAAGTTATGCTTATGTAGTTGGATGACAAGAAACATCCATATTATATCCATTTCATAAGTCGAAGCATTGTGGATGAATAGCTAAATTACACCACATTGAAGAAAGAACTAATGATGATGGTGTACACTCTAGAGAAGTTCAGGCACTATGTGCTTGGATACAAAGTGTTTGTACACACTAATCACAGTGCCATTTTCTTCTTCATGAACAAGCCGACAATGAGCCCTTGTATCATATGATGGCTGGTGATCTTGTAGGAGTTCAATCTTACAATGGTAGATTAAAAGGGGACTAAGAATGTGGTTGTTGATCACTTATCTCAGTTACAATAGGATAATGAAGAGGAGGAGAGCTTGCTCTCTAACCAATTTTCTCATGAACTCCTCTTTACAGATGCAATAAATGAAAAAGTGCCTGATGAACCAAAATGGTATGATGGCATCCTCACTTGTCTTCTCACTCAAGAGATGCTACAAGATCTAGACTACAGGAAGAAACAATATTTTCTTCATTAAGCCAAATGCATCATGAAAATCGATGGATACCTTTACAAGGTGTGCACTAATGATTTGGTTCATTGGTGTGTACTTGATGTTGATCAATTGTGTGTTCTCCAAAAAAATCATGAGGGTTCTTATGGGGGCCATTGTGCTAGGAGATGCATGAGCATTAAGATCTTAATGGTGGGGTATTATTAGCCAACCATCTTTAAGGATGTCCACCAATTTATCCACTCTTGTGAATGCTATCAATGAGATAGTGGGATGACTGCTTGAATGGAGGGACCTCAACAGTGGATTCAAGCACTTGAACAATTCAACATCTAGGGCATCTACTTCATGGGTTCCATCATGACCATGTTAAATGGAAAGCTATACATAATTATCATCATTGATTACTACACAAAATGGGTAGAAGTAGTAGCCTTCATCAACTGTACATCATCTATTGCTATGCGATTTGTACAAAAAAATGTTGTAAATAGGTTTGGGATGCCACATGCACTGATTTCTAATCAAAAACCCCATTTTATAGATATTACCTTTTGTAAGCTTATGCAATGCTTAGGGGTTGAACATAAACTAACAACATCCTACCACCCCCAAGCCAACGGTCAAGCAAAAGTTACTAATAGGGAGATCGTGAAGATCCTGATAAAACTTATTCGAAAAAATAGGGGAGACTAGAGTATAAAACTAAATGATGCCCTCTAAGCATACCACTTAACATGGAAACTTCCTATAGGCTACTATTCCTATGAGCTGGTGTATGGAAAATTACTAACTCTATGTATCCATTCCAAGCTTTGTACACTTTCAATAGCCTGTGGCTTGGACCTTGACCTTAGCCTTGCACAAAAAGAAAGATTAATCAACTTTAATGTGTTAGATAAAAATAAATTGGTAGCCCTATCATTGAATGAAATTCACAAGGCATTTAACAAAAAGTTCCATGACCTTAGAATATGAAAAGTAAAATTTCAACCTGTAGACAATGTTCTCTACTAGAATCCCACACACATACCTCCAAAGACAAAGTTTCAAATGTTGTGGGAGGGGTCTTATATTATCTATGAAACCTTTTCTTCTGATGCCATGTTAATCTAAAAACCTAAGAGCCCAAACAAAATGCACCTAGTCAACATGCAATAAGTAAAACCTTTTCATGAACCTAAGCAAGCCCAATGCAATAAACACCCTATTAGATAGACAACCATGCTCAATTTTTCAGATCTCCTCCTTACAAATTAGTCATGGAGGAGATGGCCATCCATGCTAACCATTATAGTGGCTCCTTATTTTTTCATGTTTTTGTTTTGCATGTTTTTATTTTACACTTTGTTATTTTTACAACTTTTTGTTTTATGCCTTCTTTATCTTACAGCTTTTTGTTTTTACTTTATTAATTTTTCCAATTTTTGTCTTGCAACATCATTAGTATATTTTATCTTTCTTGAATATTTTACAATTTCTTGTATATTTTATTCTATTTTGGTATGATTTTCTCATGATTTTTACTAATAAAGTGCCTTATTATCAATAGGACACAATGATGTTGTAGCTATTTGCTAATGGTGGTTTGTACTTAACATTTTTGATTACTAATGTCTAGTTTCTATTTTTGAATTTTTATGACTAATAACTAAGACAAATTTTCTTTTTCATGAAACAAGTAGTGAGTCCACATCATCCACCCATTCACAAACTCTATGGTTTTCCTTGTTTTGGAAACATGAGGTCCTTTTTAATTAGTAAAACCTTAATGAACTTGTGACATTAGTAGTTTCCAAACTTGGGAAGGATTCAAAGGTTTGAAAAGGGTTTGACTTCAAATGGATTCAAAGATCTATGTACCATCTACCATCTTGAGTGAAGTGTGTTTTTCATCGATCTCGTAATGTTCTGTGTTGACCAATAATAGGAAGTTGAATAATTCTTTGCATGGTGTGGCTTCCATTCAAAAATCCATAAAAAGAAAAAGAAAATTATGATAATTATATATCCATATACTTAGGCACTTAGTGTTTGTTTGTTTTGGTTGTATGTCTTTTAACAGTCAATAATTCCATACCTTTTCAAATTTGGAAAGAACTCAAGCACAATTTTTCATTCAGTCATGGGGGTATGATGAATCGTAAATTGGTTGTGTCAACTAGGCCCCATTGACTAATCCCCATCAACACATGATTTGATGTGTTGATGTAGCCCCAACGACATAGTGTCTATTTTTGCCTATAAATATGTGCTCACCCATCATGTTTATGGCATCTTTTTCATAGTTGTAGTAGAGCTCTTGTAGTTTTCTTGTGTGAAAGTTAGAATATTTTTCTAAGTACCCATAGTAGGAGTCAACAGTGTATAGATCTTCATTTGAGTACTATTGTACATGAGCACAACAATGTGTGTAGTAATAAAGATGAGCTTTTTGATAAAACTTGCAGCACTTCGAAATAGATTAATTTTTTACTTATGCATTTGTCATTTTGTGGAGTTTCCGTTAATGCTTGAAGTAATTAAATAGTTAATTAAGATAAATTAAGCTAGGTTAAACAATAATTAATTAAACACATAAGTATGACCACTTCGAGCATACGCTTGGTGCTTGGTAATTCTAGTAACACTTAATGTTTAGTAACTAATGAAGTAATAAGTGTCATGCTGATATGTCCCCATTAACATGGTGTTGCCCCGTCAACGAGGCCATGTTGATGTAGCATTTGCTACGTTTATGAGGCCCCATCGACATAGCTCCATAATAAAGTTTATAAATACATGCTCATCCCTCATGCTTGTAGCATGTCTTGCCATAGCTATAGTAGAGCTCTTGCAGTTTTGTCATTTGAAGTTGGAATATTTTTTCTGAGTACCCATAGTAGCAATCGGAAAGTGTACAAATCTTTATTCAAGCACTAATGTACCTTAGCACACCAGTGTGAACAACAATAAAGATGAGCCTTTTGATCAAACTTTGCAACGCTTGGTATAGATTAATGACTAATTAAGATAAGTAATACTTTAATTAATTAACTAATTAAGCTAAATAGATTAAACACATAAGTACAACCACTTCGAGCATAACATATGGTGCTTGGTAATCCCAGCAGTGCTTAATGTTTGGTAACGTAGCAGTGTTGTATGCATTCAAGATGTGTATGAAAAGTGGGACTATATGCTTATGTTAGGATAGTTAGTTATTAATTAGTAATTAGATTAGTTAAATTGGTTAATAAATCAAGTTTTAACTTGTTATCAATCATAGGAAAATAAAATATAAAATAATAAAAATCATGTGCCCTAATTACACTTAACCATACAACTAGGCTTCACAAGTATAGTTGGAAAGACACAAATTGTCAAGATTAGATTTCACTTCCTAGAACCAGCATACTTACAAATGTAAGGTCTGTTGAATTTGACCAGATTGCATGTGAATGCTTATAATCTATATGGTTAGGCATAGGGTATAGTCATCGCTCATCATTGGCACCGTTCTTGAGAACCTTTATTTTGTTACATGCACTATCTAGGATTTAGTGAAAAATTATTTAACATCATTGGAATGAACTCTAAAATAATATCATACATGAAAATAACTACAACAATTTATAAGAAAGCACACTACAATTTTTGTCTTCTAATACAAGATGTCTTCTTCTCACAAGGGTGATTCTTTGCTCACATTTGATGGAGAAAATTAGCAAGTGCCCTAGTAATATAGAGTGATATATGCTCATCCTGATGAGTATGTATCTAATTTCACCTTTGTCCTATACTAGGATGAACAATTGTGATGGTGAGACATGGAAGGAAACATTTTATTACTGCCTGATCGATCCATTCCTACGATGTTCCACCAAACTCTTATGAAATTGGGCATCTAAGGGCTTCATGTTAATATGTTGTGCAAGATAGTGACATTAGGGATTATCATCCCACTAATGCACAACATCTAAGGGATTGACAGCTAGAGCAGCATTACAAGTTTGTGAAGGGGAAGTGGTTTAATGATTCCCCATTATTGATGTACCAAAAATATGATGAAGAACCCTTCTTTGAAGGCTTTCCATACATAGAGAATTCTCTCTTTGACTTCAATGAAGGAGGTCAAAGCAAAAACTTGCAATCCATGATACATAATCCTGGTTCCCGCAAGAGTGGATCCCATGACAAAGGGGGATCCAAGGAGAAGAGTCATGGTAGGGATGTGGGCAAGTAGCATGATCACAATCATGTTTACAACCATCAAAGAGTAGGTGGAAAGCATCATGATGATGCTATTCTTACTTCCTCCTCACCTTCATCATCATCTTTTTTTCCTCTAGACCTAAATGCAACCACAGTAGATGTGATCATGATGGAGGTGACTGACAAGACCAAGATGATCATAGGGAAATTCAAGATCCAAGTTGTAGGCATTCAAGAGAGGCCCATTACCATGAACAAAGGGATAGTAGAGGGCATCATAGACACTAGGGTCATGGCTATGATGAGCCTTTAGTCACCACCTAAAGCATGCTAAACATCACAAAGGTAGTGAGAATTTTGACAAGGCATGTGAAAGATAGAAAGCTCAAGTAATTAGATATGAACAACATCCCCAAATTTGAGGGGGGATATAACTCTAATCCACAAAACTATCTTTAGGCTTTTCATAATGCCTATCCCCTATAAAACATAGAAAACAACTAGCAAAAGCTTAAGTTATTTCCCACAACACTCATCAAAGAAGTAGAAAGCTAGTGCTGGTCCTTGGAGCTAGAATCAATCTATAGATGGAGTATGATGTTTAAACTATTCAACGATAAGTATCAAACGTACTCCCAAGTTTCCAATTTGAGAAGGAAAATCCAAGGTTGGAAGTAAGAAACACATAAGTCCTTGAATGCTACCCTATGTAAATATTATTTCTTATTACACTAATGCCCTAGCCATGGTTACTCTCAATAGGAACAAATTTGCTACATCATAGATGGTCTTCACTTTGAAATGAGAAAAACTCTTTGAATCTATGCCCAAGGAAGACTATTAGATTTAAAAGCCCATCAAATCCAAAGGATGATTAAGTAGGTAGCAAAAATAGAAGGAGATTTGAGGAAACATGAAAGTGCAAAAGAATACAACCAAGATCCTTCCATTCACAAGAGGGAGGTCTGATTTTGTAACAGTGAGGAGGAATTACCACTTGATGAGGTGGTAAATCGAAAAACCTTGCTAATTCAAAAATTTAGCTCTAGAATTTTGACTAGGGTAGATTAGTTGTGGAACTCTATGGATAGCATATTTTAAGTTGTTCTAAAAATTATTGAAGAGCCCAAAGAACAAAGTAGTGATCATGATCGTAGGAGGTAAAAGGAAGCTAAAATTACCAGTCAAAGAGGTAAGGGCAAGATTGCTACCATAAAGGAAATTGCAAAACCTAAATCAAATGATGATGGTGGATGTGACATCTACCAATATGAACATCGTAAGGAATGTTGGCCCATCATGTCACACTTATAGGAGTCTAGGGTGTATGCTCTGAATCCACAACTAGTAAAAGGACAAACACCTAGAAGATTACCTTATCCTCAAGGCAATCCCAGACAATTCCATCAATAATAACAATATTATCCAAGTGGAACTCCACCACAATCGTATAAGTAGTATTAATTGTGGCAGCAACCACAATCATGGCTAGTGTCACCGCCAAGGTAGTAGCATCCTTACAGATAACCAAAATCATATGGGTATTACATTCAACAAATGTTGTCTCCACGTGACTCTTTCAATCATGTTTCTACTTTCCAACATCACTACTATCCTCTCGAATACTATAGAACTCATTCTCCACATCCTAGGAGGGATACCACATTCCATCCTTATCCCCCTCCTATTTCTACACCTATTCCTCCATCCTCAATGTAGCTACTACTTGCTCCATCCATGTAGGGTAAACTTCAAATCTAACTACAGCAACACAATGCTACCAGGGCTACCAATCTAAAATTGGTTAATCAACCAAGTAGTTCAAAACATGATGCTCGTAAAATATCATTTTTTTGACCCAACAGGCCTACTAAGCCCTCACAAACTCACGCGGCTAGTCATCCTACTCCTTCCTCATTCTCTACAAACCATTCTATTGGGAACCCTTCAAACCAAACACTACCCAAAATCCATATTGTTATGCTCACTCATGTCATATTTGATTGGATCTGAGCTAGCAACCTTTCCAAGAAATTAGCTAATCCTGGGAGTCCTCTAATCTATTTAGAGATTAATTAAAATGAACCATATAAAGCTCTTCTTAATTCAAGTTCTGGTGTTAACTTGATTTCTCATGAGATGTACACTACTTGGAACTTGCTACCTCTCAAGAAGAGCAATATCCAATTGGAATTGGTAGGCTAGTCCATTACTATTCTATTGGAACTAGTAGAAGACATTGTGACTACTATTTATGGATGATCTTATGTTGTCGATTTCCTAGTAATCAAGGTTAAGAACTGTAAGGGTGACTTCCCAATCATTATGGGAAGGGCATGGCTAAGCACTGTTGATGTGAGAATGGACATTAGAGATCTTTCCCTAGAGATATCTAAGAAAAATGCATTCGGAAATATAGAGAAAACACAACTTCCATGCATCATGTATAACAATATAGGGTGCAATTATGTGCAATTGGTCTATGAAATGAGCATCTATTTTGGTATGCATGCAGTGTGCACATGAAGCAAATATTCAGAGATAATTGTATGCAACATCCACAAAACAAGAGGAGACCCAGTGGCTGAGCGCTAATTCTAAAAATACCAAAATATGCATGGAACCTACTAAGAGCCTGACATGTGATTATGTCATAGGCATGGATGAAGTAGTGCAAGTTCATCACCAACTATTTGATAATGGAAATCATGATACCAATTGGGAAGAGTTGAAGATCCTTGAGAGTTTCAAACAAGAGCCCCTAGAGTTGAAAACTCTACCTGTCGGTGTGAAATATGCATTCTTGAAAAATGACAAGCTGATCATACTTAATGTCAAACTTGCTCCTAAGCAAAAAGCAAAACTATTAAACGTGATCAATAAATGGCCAATATCCTTTGCCTAGTCATATCTTTGACTCACTAGAATTGATCCATGGATATGTCAATATTGCATTTATATTGATCCATCCATGAAGCCAAGGAGGCAACCACAATGGTGGTTGAACCAAAAATTGAAGTAAATCATCAAAGAGGAGACTGATAAGCTCCTTAAGGTAGGGTTCATCTATCCCATTGTGGATAGCGAGTGGGTCAGCCCACTCATGATAGTACCAAAGAAAGGTACCAAATGGAAAGTTTGTATCAACTTCAAGCTATTAAATATGGTAACATTCAAAGATCACTTTTTATTATCATTGATTAATCAGGAGTTGGACACCATATCTAGGCATTGTTATTACAGTTTTATGGATGGTTATAGTCGATATAACCAAATTCAAACTGCACTAGAAGACTAAGCCAAAATAACATTCACGAATCCCTTGGGAACTTTTACATATTGAAAGATACCTTTTGGTATGTGCAATGCTCCTACCACTTTCCAATGCCTAGTTTTAAGGGTCTTTTAGTAATAAATTGGTAGTAGAGTAAAAGTATTTATGGATGACTTTCCACTTATAGTGCTACATTCAAGCAAGTCTTAGACCACCTTCAACAAGTACTCAAAAGATGTGTGAAAACAAACCTGTGGCTCAATTGGTAGAAGAGCCATGTCATGGTTTAAGAAGGCATTGTATTAGGGCACAAAATTTTTCAAGTAAGGATTGAGGTGAACCTTGAAAGATAAGGATCATTCACAGAATAACTCACCAACTAGAAATTGTTAAAGTTGTTTAGTCATTTCTTGGACACATTGACTACTATTGATGATTCATAGAGAATTTCTCTAAGATCACAAAACCATTAGTTGAGCTAACAAAGAAAGATGCTCCATTCATCTAGACCAAGGAATGTGAAAAGACATTCTAGAGCCTCAAGCAAAAGGTCGTAGAGACTCCAATTCTACAAGCACTTGACTGATCTAGACTATTTCATATCATGATAGACGCATCCAATTATGCCTTAGGAGCCATACCTACACAATTGGATGACAAGAAACATCCATATTATATCCACTACACAAGTCAAAGCATTGTGGGTGCACAGTTGAATTACACTACAGTGAAGAAAGAACTAATGATGGTGGTGTATGCTCTAAAGAATTTTAGGCACTATGTGCTTGGAAATAGTGTATTTGTACACATTGACCATATTGCCATTCACTTCCTCATGAACAAGCCAACGATGAGCGCTTGTGTCATATGATGGCTACTGATCTTGCAATAATTCAGTCTTATGATGGTAGATCAAAAGGGAACTAAGAATGTGGTCATTAACCATCTCTCTCAGCTACAATGGGATGACAAAGAGGAGGAGAGCTCGCTCTCTAATCAATTCCTAGATGAAATCCTCTTTGTTAATGCAATTAAAGAATGGATGCCCATAGAATCTAAATGGTATGATGGCATTCTCACTTATCTTCTCACTTAAGAGATGTCATAAGATTTGGACTATAGGAAGAAAAATAGTTTCTTCATTAAGCCAAATGCTTCATGGAACACCTTTATAAGGCCCATGTCGATGGGCTAGTTTGTTGGTATGCCCCTAATGCAGATCAATTGCATATTCTCCAAGATGCTCACAAAGGTTCTTACAAAGACCACCAGAACCCTTTGAAATATGGGGCATAGATTTCATGGGTCCCATCACACCCATGTCCTATGGAATGTCCTATATTATTGTAGCATTGACTTCTATACCAAATGGGCTAAAGTAGTAGCCGTTGTTGATTACACATCATCCATTGTTGCTTGATTTGTACAACAACACACTGTAAATAGGTTTGAGGTGCCATGTGTACTAATTTTTGATAATGGAACACACTTCACAAACATCACTTTTTGTAAGCTTATGCAATGCTTGAGGGTTGAACACAAATTAGTAACATCCTACCACCCCTAAGCCAATGCTCAAGTAAAGGTTCCTAATAGGGAGATCACAAAGATTCTAATAAGAATTATTAGCAAATATAGGAGGGATTTGAGCATGAAACTCAACGATGACCTTTGGGCCTACCACTCAACATGAAAACTTCCTAATAAGAAATGAGGTACCCCTATGCTCAACCATACAAATCACAAGCATTCATGCATGATCCAATCGAATTCTATGGATGGGACTAGTTGGGGCATCTAGACCGTTATGCTTTGATCGCAGTTTGTTGTCTTCCCACTTGGACTAGTGGCAGCTTTGTCACGTATGATTTAGTCCAAACTGAGACATATGATGTTGTTCCTAATTCTATGCTTATCCTAATGATGATAAAGAGATGATTTAATTAAACTAGTGAATAATGGAAAATAAAATCTAACTAGCCTATGGTGATGAGTGTCCACACTTAATCATTCATACATATCCTGGACTTCATGAGACTACTTTTGGGGTTGCCAAGTGTACATCATTGGTTGTGCTTAATGATAAACCTCTAGATTACCAAGTATTTACACTTAACGCTCATGATTAAGGCATACACATTCTACTTAATAACATGAATACTAAATAGCAATAAATGGAAATATTTAACTAAAGAAAGTAGTAAATAATTAACAATAAAAAGTAATCTAAGTGAATGCTGCACTGATGGGAGTAATCTCGATCTTTATTGCTAGTCATGTAACATGTCCAAGTACATCACACTTGAACAAAGGTGTCATACAATTACAAACATCACATTGTGGGCATGCACTAGGAATAATAGACTTTAAAGAAAAGAAACTAAAAGCTAACTTGATAACTGACTTAAAATGGAAGCCCAGGCATTGTGTTTATAGGCCAGAGTATATACCCCAACGTCAAGTACCCGACATTGAATCTAGGCCCTGAAATCGCATACAAAACATCATGGCTCTAACGTCATGTACTTAATGTTGGAGTAGACAAAAAAATAGTGATTCATTAGATGTCAAGGCTATGATGTCAAGGATCCAATGTTAAGATAGGAAAATCATGACTTATCATACCCCCACGACTAAATGAAAACTCATCCTCAAGTTAAACAAAATGAGGAACAAGTTTATTACAAAATATTGGGTAGGTATAAGATTATTGACTAACATACAAATTGACTCAAGTGAAATAGATAGACACTGAGTTCCCAACTGTATAGAGTTACAAGCTTTACAAAATTGGATGTTCATGATAAGAGAAGTGAACACCCTAGAAAAAAAACTAACATCCAACACCTCTTGGCAATTGAAAAATGAGAGAGATAAGATCCAATTATCACAAATGATCCTCATTAGATGGTATGGCTGCATCATCCTTGGTGAAGATAGTCTTTCTTCTAGTCCATGTTTTCCACTGCGATCACAACAAAATCATGAATTAGTATACAATGTGTAACACATAGTGGTGAAGTACCTTGTCTCTTTGGTGGTTACACTCAGCTAGGTTGTGATTGTGGTAGATTGATGCTTTTAGAAGTGTTAGCGGGAAGGCTAACAAATAGGGTAAAATAGATAAGCAGTCCATTAAAGTTGAAAAATTTTGATACAAGGAAATATTTGAAGAAGATGTAATAATTCACAACAATAAAAAGGAAAGTTCATTTAAAAATGTTGTGAAGATGTGCATAATTGGATGTTATTGATGGGGTAAACAAAAGGATTTGATTGTAAGAGTGTCTAATGATAAAAAACTTAACTAATCCAACCAAAAGATATGCAAGTGGGTCCTCCCCAAAGTAAGCATAGGCCTTTTATGCCCTTGCATAACTTCAAACCAAAGAGTTTCTGGGCTCTGCGGATGATTAATGGTTATGAAAGGTTAAGTACAAAAACTTGGAAGAAACTAATTAAGAATTTCAATACATCAAACCAAGATATTGAATCAAGAGCATGGAACTGGCATTGAGGTGAGACATGGAAAAAATAGATGGATGAGAGAGAGTGGAATGGAGTTCCTAATTAAGGTCACATGAAGTCCCTTGTGGATTTTGTGTTTAAATGACTTGATAGGATCCATCCTTAGTCTAGACTAAAACCAACCACATTTAGTGACTTTGCATCAACATTTTAAGACCAATCCATCCCCTAAGACACAAGAGTGCTCCTACAAAAAAACCATTGTTCCTTATTAGAGAAAAAAAGAGAAGTAAGAAGTGAGGAAGGGCCTTAGTTAGAGGGGACCTTCAAGCATGGGTATATGTCTTTCTAGTCCCATAACTAGTGTTTGTAGCCCATTTATTTTATCTAAGGGATGTGCTTTGAATTCCCATTATTTTTTTTTTGAAATGGGAACCACACTATGCAAAGACACATGCATTTATGTTGTCCACGGGATGTGCTTTGAATTCTCATCGTGTTTTTTTTATGAGAACCACATCATACAAGGACTTACTCAACTTCCTTTAATTGGTTGACATGGAATGGTAAGAAATCCATGAAAACACACATGCATCCTAGCAAACAAAAAAGCACAAATAATACCAAATCCCCTTGAAGCCACACCCTGTTCAAACCTTTGAATCCTTCCCAATTTCAAAACTATTAAAGTCACAAATTTGTTAAAGTTGTATTAATGAAAAAGGGATTGCCTATTTCCAAAACAAGGAAAATCATAGAGTTTGTGAATGAGTGAATGTTGTGGACTCATTTCCTGTTTCATGAAAAAGAAACCATGTCCTAATCATCCATAATAAAATTCAAATCTAGAAACCACACACCAATAATCAGATAACAAAATAATACATACCACCATCAAGCAACACATTACCATTGTACTTGACACTTATTAACAAAAGGTTAGAAAATCACACCAAAATAAAAGAAAATATAAAAAAGTATAAAATATTCAAGAAATAGTAAATGTACTAATGATGGTGTAAAAAAAATAGAAAAAATTAATAACATGAAAACAAGAAATGTAAAATAAAGAATGTGTAAAAGAAAAGTTGTAATACAAGAAGATGAAAAACACTAAAGAATCTTGAAGACTAGAATGGGGGGTAACCCCCACAACTAAACATTTGGCCATGGAAAGGATTAATAAGTGGATAATTGGGATTCATTCATGTATGAAACATTGGAAACCTTTCATGCTCCAACCACTAGGTGTCTATTGGTGGTGTGGTGGCTAGGTAGAAAAATTGTTGGTCACACACATGATTGTTATATGTACGATGGATCAGGATATGAGGCATGTTAAAATTATGGATGATTGGCCCACTATTATATTCTTGAGTATGAGATGGTATGCATGAATTCATTTGTCTCCTCATATTTGTAGATTCATTAGTTGGATGTGGGATTGGAGTATGGACAGATGGTGGCCCTTGTATATGGTCGGAGGACGTTGGTTTAGATGAGGAAGGTGGTGCACCAAGTTGGCCTTGTGCTGGCTCAGATGATGTCATGTGTTCATGCATGGTTTACAACCTTTCCTCTAGAAGGGATGTTTCTAGCATTGCGGTTGGGACCCACTGTGTCAACATGTCTATGCACATTTGTAGCACAAGTGGCACTCATTCATTGATACTATGGTGCTGAACCTTCCTGAGTTACTGGTGATGGCATTGGAGGAGGTGAAGTATGAAAATATTGAGGGTAAGTTGGATGGTAACAAGCACAATGTGGTGATCCTTCAGGGGATGTCATGTATTAGTGGTACTTGGGAGAGTGGTAGTGGTGATTTAAAGTGGAGGATGCCAACTAGTTGGAGAAATAGGGTGTTGAACATAATATCTGTGAGGTTTTGGTAGGTATGGCTGATTTGGTGGTGGCCTCCTCCATGACTGTGGAACTGTGTTTGTTTTCACTATAGTTGATGATCGTGTTAAGGTTTGTGGTAAATCCCCCTAGGATGGTACAATCGGTTGCGAAACTATCTATAATTACCTTGTGGAAGAGAAAATCTCCCAAGCATGTGCTTTTGCACAAATTTTGGATTTAAGGCACTTGTCCAATACTCTTGTAGATGCAACAACATGGAGCATTGGCCCTTTGGATGGTCATATATGCATAGGTCACATCCATCATCTTCATCTTTGGTGAAGTCTAAAGCCTCATTTTCTTTAGCCATTTTCTTCATTTGCTAAAAAGTATTTTTGGTTGTTTCTTGGTAATGCATCCTTTGTTTAGTATGATCACTTAGCATACTTTACATGATCCCATCCTCAACCGTATCAATGAGAGTTAAAAAGTTTTCATATATCCATTTGGACATCCTATTAAACTTTGCTTCAAGTTTTTCGATAGACTTCTATATCAACAAGGTTTGTTGTGGGATCACCTTATCAAAAGTGGTTTCATTTTCCTTACCATAGATTTGGACCTCCTTCTATTGAAGAGTTGGGTCCCATTCATATTTCTCAACATTCTCCCATTTGCACATCTTTCCTTCTACTTTTACCACATGCTCTATTATCTCTTTGATCTGATGGGCTTGAAGCTTGTATAATTACCCTGGGGCATACATCCCAAGGATCACCCTTGTGTCATTGCAAAGCCCATCCATGATGTGGCAAAGTTGATCTTCCTTAGAGAAACCATGGCCTAGGCATTGATTCAGTAAGGCATAATATCTATCTAAAGCCATGTTCAAGGGTTCATGTTGTTCTTGTTTCCACTCTTGGATTTTTTTCCTCTGATTGGACACTCTTGCATAGGTCTAATATTTCTTGTTGAAAATTTCCAACATTGTGGACCATCGTCAAATTGAGTTTGATCTCAATGATCTATACCACATTTGGGCTCCATCAATTAGTATCCTAGGAAAGAGCTTAAGCTTTTTCCATCTACTTTCAGTGTTATAGTTAGCAAAAACATCATGGAAGGCTTGTAAATGATGTTGTGGATATGAATCATAACCTCCTATAAATTTTGGAATATTATTCATGTCAAACTTAGGTAGTTGACTCTTTTTGCAATGCCTACGAGATATCTTAATGGCCTCTGTGATATGCATTAGGCTCTTAGTGGCCAACAAGGGTTCATAGTCATCAAACAAATTGTGAGGGAAATTTCTATGTTCATGGTGACTTCTTTGACATTTCCTATGGGTTCAATTCTAGTTTTTAGTCTGACCCTTTAATGGAGCTCTATCTCTATACCTACATTCATCTTTGTCATAATTAGACATTGAAGGGAAAGAGGAAGATGAGGAACTGGGAGAGTGGCCATGGCTTCTATGGTGTTTATCAAGATCCCTTAATTTATTGTTTCTAGTTTTCAAGGAGGTCTTAGGCCTTGAGGCCTTCCCTAGTTTAGGACTTACATCTTCTCCTCCAAGATTGTCTACCTTAGGTGAATGTAGTCTTTGGGTGTTTTCAGGGTGGTCATGATCATAAGAAATCCTTGCATAAGGTTGATCACCCCAATCTTCTTCATTATATATCTCATTAGTTCTCCAATGAATGTGTTTGTTATACAGTGCATTGTCATTTCCATGTGAAAGAGACATTATTGTTGGTTACAATGTGTGTGATTTAATATTTTTTGAAAAATTATATTGTTAATACCTTTTACAGCAATCGTGTATGATATAACTGATCTAGATAACTAACACCATCCCCAGCAATGGTGCCAATGATGAGTAGTGAGATACCCCTATGCTCAATCATATGAATCACAAGCATTCACACATGATTCTATCGAATTCCATAGATGAGACTACTTGGGGCATCTAGATCATTATGCTTTGATTGTAGTTCATTGTCTTCCCACTTGGAATAGTGGTAGCTTTGTCACATATGGTTTAGTCTAAACTAAGGCATATGATGTTGTTCCTAATTCTATGCTACTCTTGATGATGATAAAGAGATGAATTAATTAAAATAATGAATAATGGAAAAAAAATACTAGCCTATGGAAATGAGTATCCACACTTAATCATATGTACATGTCTTGAACTTCATGATACTACTTCTAGGGTTTCCAAGTATATGTCATTGGTTGTGCCTAACGATACACCTCTAGATTACCAAGTATTTACCCTTAATGCTCGTGATTAAGGCATATTCCACTTAATAACAAGAACATTAAATAGGAATAAATGAAAATATTTAACTAAAGAAAGTAGTAAATAGATAACAATAAAAGTAATCTAAGTGAATGTTGTAATGATGGGAGTAATCTTGATCTTTATTGCCAGTCATGTAATGTGTCCAAGTACATCACACTTGAACAAAGGTGTCCTATGATTATAAACATTACACTGTGGGTATGCACTAGGAATAATAGAATTTAAAGAAAAGAAACTGAGAGCTAACTTGAAAACTAACTCAAAACAATAGCCCAGGCATTGTATTTATAAGCCAAGTTATATACCCCAACGTCAAGTACCCAATGTTGCATCTAGGCCCCTATGTCACATACACAACGTCGTGGCTCTGATGTCATGTACTTAATGTTAGAGTAGACAGAAAATAATATTTCATTAGATGTCAAGGCTCTAATGTCAAGATAGGAAAATCATGACTCATCACTTCCTATAGGTTGCTCTTCCTATGACATGGTGTATAGAAAACTACCAACTCTACCTATCCTTAGGTTGACACCAAAAGGCAAACACACATACGAAGGAGGATCGTCTCAACCAAGGGAAAAATAGTTAATAATGGGAAGGGGCTAAGAACCAGCCAAAGAAGAACTAATCGCAACCCATATCACAAGACCTCTTAGGGAAGAGGTTGAAGTGAATTCTACTTATTAGATTCTAGAATAGGTGGCAGTAATAGAACATTCTCATCGAGATGAGGCATTAGTCAAAAAGTGAACCTTGAGATGACCTTGATGGAAGCTTTCCTAAACCAAATCAGATCAAGGAAGCTCTACAAAATAGTGCCTCAAGAGTTGAACTTTGGCTCTTTCTTGGAGAAAGCACCTAAAGAGGTATGGAACCAACTGAAGACCTCTCCCATATGGCCAATTATCACTTCTAGTAGAGAGTGTTATATGGGAGAGATGTTCCTATTTTGGAACAATAGGTAGATTAGTTCAATGGTCAAGATCAAGGACATTTCAATCTCCTACTTAGTGTAAGACATTCTAGAGGCACTTGGGTTGCCTGAAACTAGGGCAAATCTCGTGAATATTCTAATGTAAGTGGATCCTAGCATAAAAAAGAAATGGATTCAATGGTGCTATGGTATCGACTACAAGGAGTACAGCATGCTCACACTGGCAAAAAGAGTCCATTACAAGATTGCAACCTTTCACCTAAATCCCACAGTTAGGTGTAGTAAGATCATTGTCTTTTCTACCCATGCATGTAATGCTCTGAGTGGAAGATTCCTAGCCAATCTTTCATAGCTAATCTATCTAGAGATAGAGAATTAGTTTAAGGAGAATGAATATGGAAGGAAGGCACTCACCTTCACATGCCTCATCAAAAAACTATGTTGAAGTGGAGGAATAGTCAACTACACTAATGATGTTATCCAACATGCTTGATGAGTGGCGAGGTACCCCTACACTCCACCATACGAATNTGATATCGCGGCCTAGTGCAAGTCGCGTCTCATCAATGCTCCTACCGCTAATTGAATGAAGATGATGAAGGACAAAACTCTTACACTGATAATCCAAGAAGAGGAGCAACAACCACCACCTCCACTTTTCACTTAGAAAATAGTAACAAATGTTACTACAACATCCCAATTATTGTGGAAGTTTTGAAAATGGCTCTTGAGTAAGCAAGAGCAACAAGTAGGCATGAGTGGTGGAGACCCATCTATGAATAGGTCCATGATGAGTCACTTAAATGAGATGGCCCAAATGGTCAACTTGATAGAGGGAGGTGGATCTATTTTCTCTATCCAATGAATGCAATTGTCCATGAGGTCAAATCCTAACACTAGAGAGGTAATTGTATCTCTCTTAGAACAACAACAATTCCTAGAGATTTCTAGGAAAACTGTGACCTTTTTGATGCACTTGGAGGAGGATGAGGAGGCAACAATATAGGTGATGCAACACCAAGGACAAGAGACAACAATAGATGTGGTTGCTAATAGAATCATTGAGACACTCAATGTACTTGCAACTTTTGTACTAGACATCACTACACTTAAAGATGTGCAGACATCCGTAGGGATCATAAGTGGCTGACTAACCATAGCATAACATGAACAACTACTAAACCAACTAGAGGAATTGAGAAATTACTTCTGGGTGTTTTTGATCTTTTGGATAATATAACTACAACCTAGTTGGAGCTATTAGAAGCAAGGGACAAGAATACTATATTGGAATGGTAACTCAAAATTTCCAAGGAGTTAAATGAATGCTAGGTTAAGGAGAAAATATAGAGTTAAGGAGATTGGTAGCTGAGAATAGCAACCTCTTCATGGAGGAGGTCTTTGTCGTTTGCCAAAAGACTACAATAAAAGTAGCCACTTAGAAATCAGAGGCTCTCAAATTTAAGAGAGTCAAAGATCACTACACAGACCAGGTTGACCTATAGAAAGAAATAAATGAGAAACACATTCAAGTGATGAAGGCAAAGGTGAATGAGACCCTTCAAAAACTCTAACAAGGATACAAATTATGGTAGCCCATCACTGATGGGATTGATTAATATAATAAAGTAGAAATTGGCTTGAAGGAGTTGCAAATAAAGTAGATGACTAAATATATGAAGCTTTCCAATCCCTACTATGCAAACCTAGCTATGTTAACTACTAGATGGCCATGGTCAAAACTATAAAAGTAGGTGGCCAACTCATACTAGTTGTATGAGGCCAAGTTCAAGCACCACAAGGACACTAATCAAAATCTTACAGAGGTAAATGCTAAAGTTGAGATTCTCAAGGGCAAATATACCAATCAGATATCCACTATCGAGAGCCAGGCCAAAACAATGAATGACTACCAGGAGCTATAAGATGTATTTAGGGAATTTGATGTTGAATGTAAACAATTTGCTACCTTGTTTGTCAACATCAAGAAGTTATTCCTAGTAATGCCCTATCTATGAGATATCCCCATTCTAGCCCACATTAGCAATGCCACATGGACTATGGATGATCCTTTGAGCAAGGAGAATAAGATGATGGCATTACTAGATGTCTTTCACCTTCCACCAAAGGTAGCAACCACAACAAGATAGCTAAAGCCTCCTTAGCCACCATGCATTCTCAAAGTTGGTAAAGGTCCTTTGGAACCTCAGGAACCATCACCACCTAGGACTGTTTGATCTTCTCAACCATCTTCATGCCATTAGAGGATGTGCTATCTAGCTTGAAGTAGTCATATCATGATGTTCAATTTTTTTATGAACACCACAAATTCTGTGATGATGTCGATTTGTACATCTAAGCACTTAGTTTTGTTGTGTTAGTTTATTGTGTTAAGTGTTAGTCAATAATCCCATACCTTTTCAATTTTGTAATGGAACTCGAGCATGAGTTTTCATTCAGTCATGGGGGTATGATAAAGTGTCAAAATTTCACATTGATGGGCCCCCATCAACATGGCCTCGTCAATGCCACCCCATTGATGTGGTGTTGCCTCGTCAATGAGGCTACATTGACGTAGCGTTTGCTACATTTATGAGGCCCCATTGACATAGTTTCATAATAAATTCTATAAATACATGCTCATCTACCATGTTTATAGCATGTCTAGTCATAGTTGTAGTATAGCTCTTACAGTTTTGTCATTTAAAGTTAGAATATTTTTTCTGAGTGCTCGCAGTAGGAGTTAGAAAGTTTATGAATCTTTATTTGAGCACTGATGTACTTGAGCACACTAGTTTGAACAACAATAAAGATGACCCTTTTGATCAAACCTTGTAGCACTTGGAATAGATTAATGATTTAATTTTGCATTTACCATTTTCATTAATTATGTGATTAATTAAGATAATTAAGGATTTAATTAATTTCCTAATTAAGCTAAATATATTAAACACATAAGTATGACTACTTTGAGCATAACATATAGTGCTTGGTAATCCTAGTAGCACTTAACTCTTGGTAACCCAGTAATGTTATATGTGTTTAAGATGTGTAAGGAAAGTGGGACTGAATGCTTATGTTAGGATAGTTAGTTATTAATTAGTAATTAAATTAGTGAAATTGGTTAATAAATTGAGTTTTAACTTGTCATTAATTGTAGGTGAATAAAATATAAAATAATAAAAATCATGTGCCCCAATTACACTTAACCATACAACTAAGCTTCACAAGTGTAGTTGGGAAGACAACGATCATCATGATTAGATTTAACTTACTAGAACTAGCATACTTAGGAGTGTAAGATCTGTGAAATTCAACTAAATTAGGCATGAATGCTTGTAATTCATATGGCTGGTCATAGGCTATACATGCTACTTATTAGTAACCTAGTAGTGTTAAACATGTTCAAGATGTGTACAGTAAGTGAGAATGGATACTTATGTTAGGATTAGTTAGGAGTAACTTGTTAGATTAAATTAGTAATTTAATTATTTTATTTTATACATTATTCTCATCCTTAGGAGACTTAAAACAAAAAACATAAAAAATGATAAAAACCATATGCCTCAGTTGCACTTAACCATACCTTTGCATTTCACAAGTGTAATTGGAAAAATAACCATTGCAACAATTACTTTCACTTCCTAGAGACTAGTGTACTTAGAAGGCTATAAGTCCATAGAATTTGACCAGATCATGCATGAACACTTAGTGATTCATATGGTTAGGCATAGGGGTACTCACCACTCATCAACGATGAACTTTCTCTAGTTCATCCATGCTTGCGACATAGGCACATGCCAGGCTCTCAATTGATTTCATGTCAATTGTGCTACTCTGAGAATCAACTATCAGCCACTAAATGTCCTCTTGTTTTGTGTCTATTGCATATAGACACTTTTGAATATCTAACTCATTTACACATTGCTTGCATGCAAAAATGAATGCTTTTTTCCCATATCAAAGTTTCTACACTCAGTTGCACCTGGTATCGTTGTACACAATGCATGTAACTTGTTTCTTCTCGATCTTTTCAAATGCATTTTTCTTAAAAATATTTAGGAAAAGATCTCTAATGCCTATTCTTTCATTAGCATTATTTATCCATGCCCTTCTCATAATGACTAGAAAATCCCCCTTGCAGTTCTCAACTTTGATCACTACAAAATCAATAGGATAAGACCACCCATAGACAGTGGTTACAATATTTTCTACCAGTCCTAATGGAATACTGATGGACTAGTTTACCAATTCTAATATGATATTTCTCTTCTTGAGAGGCAAAGGTTTCTAGGTAGTATACATCTCATGAAAAATTAGATTAATACTGGAACTAGAATCTAGAAGAGCTTTGCATGGTTCATTCCAAGAAATTTTCAAATAGATAAGGGGACTTCCGAGATCGACTCCTGGGAAGGTTGCCAGCCTAGATCTAGTTAGATACAACATGAGTTAACATAAGTGTGAATCTTAGGAGGCATTTATTTTGAATGGCTCTTAATTTGATGATTTTTAGAGGATGGGGAAGGAGCAGGGTGACTAGCTGCATGATTTTGTAAGGGCTAAGGAGGGTTATTGGGTCAGAAGAATGGCCGTTTGCAAGATTTAGGTTATGAGCCCTTCAGTTGATTAACTAGTTGTAGATTAATGGCCCTTGTAGCATTACATCGTTGCGGCTGAGCTGGAAGCTCATTCTACATGGATGGAGTAGTTGGTAGCTATGTTGAGGATGGAGGAATAGGCACAGGCACATGAGGAGGGTATGGATGAAATACAGGATCTTCCCTAGAATGAGTTTGGTGATATTCAGAAGGGTGGTAGTAATACTAGAAAGGAGAAACATGATTGGAAGAGTCACATGGAGAGACAAATTGCTAAACATAGTATCCATATGGATCTAACTTTCTATAAGGGTACTGTTGCCATGGTGGTGGCATCCTCCATGACTATGGTTATTGCAATTTTTGATACTACTCATATGATTGTGGTAGAGTTTCACTTGGATAATAAGGTTGTTGCTAGTGGAACTACCTAGGATTGCCTTGAGGATAAGGTAATTTTCTAGGTATTTGCCTCTTTGATAGTTGTGGATTCAGAACATACACCCCAGATTCTTGTAAGTGTGACATAATAGGGTAACATCCCTTAGGCTATTCATAGTGGTTGATGTCACACCCACCATCATCATCTGATTTAGTCTCCACAAATTTTTCTACTACAACAACTTTGTCCTTGCCCATTTGGTAGGCATGTTCAGCTTCTTTCTACCTCTTATAGTCACAATTACTACTTTTCTCTCTTGATTCTTCTGTGATTTGTAGAGTATTTTAATATTTTCCATCCAATAAATCCCACATTTGATCTACCTTAGCCAAAATTTCAAACATAGATTTTTGTATCAGCAAGGTCTTTCATTACACCACCTCATCAAGAGGTGACTCCTCCTCATTGTTACAAAAGTGGACCTCCTTCTTTTTGATGGAAGGATCCCTGTTATATTCTTATACACTTTCAGGTTTCCTCAGCTCTCCTTCTTCTTTTGCTACTTTCTTAATTAGATTTTGTATCTAATGGGCTCTTAATTTTGATAGTCTTCCTTGGGCATAGACCCCAAGGGTCCTCCATGTTTCTAAGCAAATTCCATCTATGATGTGGTGAAGTTGTTCCCTCTGAGAGTAATCATGGCTAAGGCATCAATGTAATAATGAATAATATCTACCCATGGTAGAATCGAAGGGTTCATGTGTTCCTTGTTTCTTATTTCCATTCTTGGATTTTCCTTCATAGGTTTGAAACTCTAGAGTATGTCTGATACTTGTCATTAAAAAGTTCTAGTTTTGTCCTCCATCAATAGATTGATTCTAGTTCTAGAGATTGGTACCATCTTTTTGCTTCCTTAATGAGTGTTTTGGGAAATAGTTTGACTTTTGCNCGAGTTCCATGGTCATGGGAGCTCTGAGAAAGGAAGTTGAAGTAGGAACTCAGACAAGCATAATGAAAATCACTCCAAGGATCATGTCCATGACATGCAAAGAGGAAGTGGTAGACACCATGGTGGTGGTAGTCTCCCTCCCTCTTCACCCTCTTGATCTGGATTAGGTTCCTCCTTTGAATTTGAAAAGAACCACAAGTAGCAGGACAATAATGATAATCACAAAGAAGACCATGAATGAAGGGATGATAGAGGACATCATAGGTGTCATCAAGATCATGATGATGAACCTTTGCTNATTCTTGATTTAGTAAGACAAAGGGGTTAGTGAACCATTTCTCCTTCATGGCTTTGCGGTGCTTTTCCTATTACCGATCTCGTTTTTATTGTGTCTTAGTGGGATGGTAGTTTCAGAAGTCATGATCTTTCACAACATACTCTCTCTGAATCTCCTCGATGCCCAACCTTGTAAGAGCTAGGAGCAGCATCTTGAGAATAGATTTGTCAAGTAGCAATATAATGTTCTCCTCCATGTCTCACCATCACATTTCTTCATCTTGATGGAGAACATAAGTGAAATTGGATACAAACTCGTTATGATGAGTGTACATCACTTTGTATTCTTGTGGTACTATTGACTTAGAATCATCTTGCCTGTGAGAAGAAGAAGACATTGTTATTAGAAATATTTTCTCAATGTGCTTGCAGTATAGTTTTGATTAATTGTTATGATTTAACTTTGTCAGGTTTGTTTCAATGATGTTGAGTAATTTTCACTAATCTTATATTGGTAGTGCATGGTACTAGCTAAGAAACCTCGACAATGATGCCAATGATGAGTGGCAAGGTACGCCTACGTCCAACCATACAAATCACTAAGGCATTCACACATGATTCAGTCAAATTCCATGGATTCCTAGTATTCTTATACATAGGATTCAATCTAGAAGATGAATATAATTGGAGAACGATCATTGTCTTTCCAACTACACTTGTGAGGCTCAGTTTTATGGTTAAGTGTACTTGAGACATATGATTTTTATTGTTTTATATTTTGTTCACCTAAGTTTTATAATAGATTGAGAATAAATTGATTAACTAATTTAATTGCTAATCAATAACTAACTATCCTAACATCAGCATCTAGTCCCACTTTTCATACACATCCTAAATACATACAACACTACTGGATGACCAGGCATTAAGCGCTATTGGGATTACCAAATGTTATACATATGCTGGAAGTGGTCATACTTATTTAGCTTAATTAATTAATTACTTAAAGTATTAATCATGTTAGCTTAATTAATCACTTAATTAATGAAAACGATAAATGCATAAATAAATCATTAAGTTAGTTCAAGTGTTGCAAGGTTTATCAAAAAGCTTGTATTTATTATTGCACACACTGCAGTGCTTAGGTACAACAATGCTCAAATAAAGATCCATACACTCCTTGACACCCTACTACGAGTGCTTAGAAAATTATTCTATCTCTCACAAAGACAAACTGCAAGAGTTTTGCTAGTAACTAAAATTCTAACTTTCCATTAACATAGATGGGGTGTCATATTTATAGATCTACTAGGGTGCTGATGAGTCACCAAATAAGCAATCTGATATTGGATCAGCAATATTGGTATTGGTTCCCCGATATTGGATTTGTGATATCGGTACTGGATCCCCAATATCAGATCCGCAATATCGGTATTGGATCCCCAATATCGGACACACGATGTCGGAACCTATCTCACTAGCTATAAATAAGAGACGGGGGCACTTGGTCTTGGGCATTAGTTTTTTTAGTCCCTTAGCCAAACTCTTGCAATTTTTCCCTACCAGAGTTAGAATTATTTCTGAGTGCCTGCAGTAGGAGTCATAGAGTGAAAAGATCTTTATTTAAGCATTGTGTACCTAAGCATACCGTGTGTCTGAAAATAAAGATGAACTTTGTGATAAACCTTGCAACATTCAGAACAGCTTAATTATTGCATTTCATGTTATTTACTATTATTTTATGCTTTTAATAGTTAATTACTATTATTTTACAAAATTATTAATTATCAATTATCAATGAATTCGCACACTCAGCACGACCACTTCGAGCATACATGGAACACTTGGTAACCCAGTAATGATTAGTGTTTGGTAATCCTAGTAGTGTTACACCAGTTCATGATGTGTCTAAAGAGTGGGAACCGATGCTAGTGTTAGGATTTTATTCACATTAGAGTTACAAAACCCACTAGTTAATTAAATATTTTCATTGTACACACTTAGGAGACCAGGATAAAAAAATATAAAAGAAAAACATAAAAATCATACACCTTAAGTTTACTTAACCATACAATTGTGCCTTACAAGTAAGCTTGGGAAGACAATAACTGCATAACTCATCCTTGTTCTATGTAGGTGCATAAGCACTTAATCCTCGGAGTTTTACTGGATCACATGTGAACACTCGTATTCATATGGTTGGCCGTAGGGATACGTCGCCACTCATCATTGGCGCTGTTGTCAGGGATTCTGTTGTTTGTGCGCTAATTAGAACTTACAAAATCCTTCCATCATTGCAACGAACCTTTAGAGTTAACTATCCTACAATCATCATAAAAGGGTATCACACACTAAATAATCAATCACATCTCCTTCTTCTTATGAGAGTGCTTCACCGACTAGGTCCGACACCATGAATAATCAGAGGTGGGATGCACATGATGATCCACTAGTGCCCCAACAGTTTCATATGGTATACGTTCATCCTGATGAGTATACATCAGACTTTACCTTTATCCTTCACTAGGATGAACAACTGTGATGGCGTGATTTAGAAGGTAACATAGTGCTACCTCCCGATCACTTGATTTCGAGCATGCTTCTTCGTGCTCTCACACAAATTGATATGCAACACTTATAGTCAAAGTACATTGTGCATGAGCAAGATTCGAGAGATTATCGACCCATAGAGGCATAATGCCAGAGGGATCTACAATAGGAGAGACATTACAAATTCATGAAGCAGAAGTGGTCTCAAGATGTCCCATTTGTCCTAAGTGAAAATGACGATGGTGAACTTGTCTTAGGAGGTTTTCCACAAAACAATGTTCCTCTCGTTGAGTTTGGTCAAGGAGCTCGGTACTAGAATCTTCACTCAACTATTCATAATCTAGGTTTTGGTACCAATGGACACAAACGGTCCGGAAAAAGAACATGAACACAATGACAGACATTCTAATCATAACCGTGACCAAGGCCACAACCATCAAAAAGAAGGTGACAAGCATCATCATGGTGCTAGTCCTCCTTTCTCTTTACCTTCATCATATTCTTTCCCCTCTCCTTTGGGATCTGAACATAGTTGCAAAGGGAAAGACCATGAAGACAATGGTAAGAAAAATAGAAATCACCAACAAAATAGTAGAGAAAGGGAGCAAGGGCATTCCAGAGAGACACATCATAAAAGAAGGGAGAGTAGGGAATACCATAGGCATCATAGATGCCATAGAAAGCATGATCACAATGAACCCCTACTTGCCACCCAAAGTATGTTAGATATAACAAAGGCCGCTAGGATCCCAACAAGGCACTAGAAAGGCAGTAGGATCAAAAGACTAAAAATGAATAACATCCCATGATTTGAAGGGGGATACAATGCTGATCCTCAAAACCATTTGCAAGAATCCCATGATGCATGTGCCTTGCAGAATAAAATGAATGGAAAAAGCTAAAGTTGTTTCCATGCACACTGATCAAGAAATCAGAAAGCTAGTACTAGTCCTTTGAACCAGAATCCATTCGTTGATGGAGTACTATGTTGGAGCTATTCAACGATAAGTATCAAATGTACTCCTGAGTGTCTAACTTGCGTAAGCAAATCCAAGGATGAAAACAAGGAGGACATGAGTCCTTGGATGCTACCATGGGTTGATATTATTCATTTTTAAATCATTGTCCTAGCCATGGTTACTCGCAGAAGGAACAACTATGCCATCTCGTAGATGGGCTTAGGTATGAAAAACGAAGAACCCTTGGGACTTATGCCTAAGGAAGGCTATCCAAGCTCAGAGCCTATCAAATACAAAGATTATTGGGGTAAGTTTCCAAGGAGGAAGGTGAGTTTAGGAAAAGAGAAAGTGCAGAGGAGTACAATAGAGATCCTTCCCTCCGAAAGAAGGAAATTAGATTTTGTGAAGATGAAGAAGAATCACCACTTGAAGAGATGGTGAATAGAAAGACTTTGCCCATTTAAAAATTTGCATCAGAAGTATCAATAAAGGTGGATCAAATGTGGAACTCCCTAGATGACAAATTTCAAATTTTCCTAAAAGTAGTAGAGGAATCTAGAGAACAAAGTAGTGACCAAGAGAGAAGGAAAAAGAAAGAAGCTAAGTATGCACATAGCAAGGGTAAGGGCAAAGTTGTTGTCATTGAAGAGGTTGTGGATTCAGACATGGACGATGATGGTGGATGTGAGATTTGCCAATATGACCATCCTAAGGGATGTTGTCCAATGGTGTCACATATGTAAGAGTTTGGGGTGTATGCAGTAAACCCATGATTAAATAGACGACAAACACCCAGAAGGTTACCTTATCCTCAAGCTAACCCAAGGCAGTTTCACCAACCCTTGACATATTATCCAAGTGGAGCTCCACCACAATCGAATGAACAGTATCAATGGTGACAACACCCACAATCATGGGGAATTCCACCACCACATCAACAATACCCTTACCATTAGCCTTACCCATATGGGTATTACATTCAATAGCTGATCTCTCCATATGACTTTCCTAGTCATGTTGCTCTTTAACCTTACTACCAAACCCTTGAGTACTATAGAACTTCTTCTTCTCAGGGTAATGCTCCACATACATACTATGCTTCTCATTTGTCTACATCTCTTCCACCCTCGGCTCCATTACCACCTACTCCAATTATGCAGGGCGAGCTTCTTACCTATCCGTAGCAACATAACACTACAAGGGCTATCAATCTTTAACCTACTGCTAGTTTGAACAACTGATCAAAGAAGAGACCTTTCTTTAGAACCAACAACCCAACCAAGTGCTTACAACCACAAGTGGCTAATTACCCAAATTCCTTATCATTATTTGAACCTTCGTAGCTTTCTTCGAATCAAAAACCTCACTTAAAGCATACTGTTATGTTAACCCATGCCATCACTGATTGGATTAAAGCTAGCCATCTTCCTAAGAAATTATCTGATCCTAGAAGTCCTCTTATTTATTTGAAAATCGCTAGAAATGAGCTTTGCAAATCTCTTTTGGATTCAGGTACTGGTGTTAATTTAATCTCCCAGGAAATGTATAAAGCCTGGAACCTACCTCTGCTAAAGAAGAGTAACATCCATTGACTAGTCGATCACTATTCCATTGGCACTAGTGGAGGACATTGTCACCATTTTTTATGGGTGGTTGTATCCAACCAATTTCCTAGTGATCCAAGTCAACAATTGTAAGGGGAACTTCCCAATCATAATGGGAAGAGCATGGCTAAGTACAATTGATGTGTGCCTAGGAATACTGATCTTTTCCTAGAGATATCAAAATAAAATGTGTTTGGAAAGATCAAGAGGAAGAAAGTTCCATGCATTGCATATAGTGGGTGCAACTGCGTGCAAAAGTCCTAGTTTGTACAACACTTAACATTGCTTGCATGAAACCAGTGTGCACAAGTAACTGACATACAAAGATGCCTATATGTAATAGCCACAAGACAAGAAGGCACCCAGTGTTTAATAGCTAACCTAGAGAGAAATTCAACTTTATGCATGGAACCAACTGAGAGTTTGACTTGTGCCTATATCGATAGCATAGATGAATTAGAGCAATTCCATCACCAACTTCCAAGTACTGACACTGAATATATCAATTGAGGGAAGCTGGAAATCCCTAAAGAGTTTATGTAAGAGCCCCTTAAATTAAAATCGTTGCCCACCGGTATGGAGTATGCATTTCTCAAGAATGGAAAATCGGTAATTATTAATGCTAAGCTCGCTCTTCAACAAAAAGAAAGACTACTGAAGATGGTAAACAATTGGTCAAAAGCCTTTTCTTGGTCATATCTTGAATTAACTGGAATAGATCCTAGGATATGCCAACATAGAATTTACACTAACCCCTCTATGAAGCCTCGATGGCAACCGCAAAGATGACTAAACCCAAAGCTTAAGCAAGTAGTTAAGAAAGAAATTGAACAACTTTTAAAGGTTAGGTTCATCTATCCCATTGCTAATAGTGAATGGGTTAGTCCATTAGTTATTGTACCTAAAAAATATTGTAAATTGAGCATGTGTATAAACTTTAGGCTATTAAACATGGCAACATTTACAGATAATTTCCCATTTCCATTCATTGACCAAGTCTTAGATGTCATTGTAGGGAATTGTTATTATAGTTTTCTGGAGGGTTACAATGGGTACAATCAAATCCAAATAGCACCAGAAGACCAAGCCAAAACTACATTCACAAGTCCTTGGGGAACATTTGCATATAGGCATCTACCATTTGGCTTGTGCAATGCTCCAGCAACATTTCAACACTTGGTTCTTAGTATATTTTAGTAGCAAACAGGGAATGGTGTGGAGATTTTTATGGATGATTTCTCCACCTATGGAGTGGACTTTGAACAAACATTAGACCAATTAGAGCAAGTATTGAAACGATGTATTGAAACCAACCTAAGGCTCAATTGGCAGAAAAGCCATTTAATGGTCCAAGAGGGCATTGTATTAAGGCATAAAATTTCACAAAAAGGGATGGAGGTAGATCTTAAAAAAATTAAAGTCATCCAAGGAATCACTCATCAACCTAAAACTGTAAAAAATGTCTAGTCATTCCTTGGACATACTAGCTATTATAGAAGTTTCATCAAAAAATTTTTGAAGATTACAAAACCATTGGTGGAATTAACAAAAAAGGACGTATCCTTTGAATCGACCAGGGAATGTGAGCTAGCTTTCCAAACCTTGAAGTAGAAGCTCATAGAAGGGCCTATTCTACAAGCCCCTGATTAGTCCAAACCGTTCCATATAATGACTGATGCATCCAATTTTGCTTTAGGAGTCGTACTTACATAGTTAGATGACCAAAAACATCCCTATTACATTCACTATGCAAGTCAAAGTATTGCTGGTGCATAACTCAACTATACCACAACAGAAAAAGAATTAGTGGTTGTGGTGTTACAACTAGAAAAATTTAGGCACTATGTATTAGGCTATAAGGTATTTGTACACATGGATCATAGTGCAATTTAGTTCCTTATGAATAAACCAATGGTGAGCCCTCGCATCATACGATGGCTCGTGATCTTGCAAGAGTTCGATCTTACAATGGTCGATCATAAAGGCATCAAGAATGTTGTTGCCAATCATTTATCCTAGTTGTGATGGGACAACAAAGAGAATGAATACCCAATTTTTTATTGCTTCCCTAATGAACTCCTCTTTGCAGGTGTAATAAACAATCAATCACCCATAGATACAAATTGGTACAGTAGCATTCCTACTTATCTTCTCACATAAGAAACACCACAAGTGCTAAACATTAGAAAGAAACAATACTTTCTTAACTGAGTCAAACATTTCATGGAAATTAACAAACAGCTTTACAAGGTGTGCTCCGATGGCCTAGTCCAATGGTATGTTCCTGATGCAAATTAATTGCAAGTTCTCCAAGATGATCATGAGGGCCCTTTTGGGGATCATTATGTTGAGAGACGAACAACCATTAAAATCTTACTTGCAGGATATTATTGGCCTACATTATTTAAGGCCACCCATCATTTTGTCCAATCTTGTGAGCACTGCCAACATGATGGGGAAATGACTGCTAGAATGAAGGATCCACAATAATGGATTCAACCCTTAGAACCCTTTGACATATGGGGTATTGATTTTATGGGGCCTATTACACCAATGTCTAATGGAAAAGCATACATTGTTGTTGTTGTTGATTATTTTACAAAATGGGCAGAAGCAGCCATCATTACCAACTGTACATCATCTACCACTGCACAATTTGTTCAACAACAAATCATAAATAGGTTTGGTGTGCCTCGTGCACATATTTTTGATAATGGTACACATTTTACAGGTGCAACTTTTTGAAAGTTGATGCAATGCTTAGGAGTCGAGCATAAACTAACTACACCATATCATCCTTAAGTGAATGGTCAAGCTAAAGTCACCAATAGGGAAATTACAAAAATTTTGACACAAACCATTAGCAAATATAGGTGAGATTGGAGCACCAAACTGAATGATGCTCTTTGGGCCTACCGCTCCACGTGGAAAATCCCTATCAGCTATTTTCCCAATGAGTTAGTGTACAGTAAACTTCCAATACTTCTTGTCCAAGCTAAGCTTTGTACACTATCTACAGCATGTGACCTTAACCTTGACCTTAGTCTAGCATAGAAAGAACAGTTAATGAACTTGAACTTGCTAGATGAAAACCAATTAGTCGCCCTGTCATCCAACAAATTGCATAAGGCCTTCAACAAGCAATGTCATGACCTAAAAATTAGGAAAGTCAAATACCAACTAGGATATAGGGTTCTTTATTAGAATCTTGCACATGTGCCACAACGAACTAAATTTCAAATGCTATGGGAAGGATCCTATATCATTCATGAAAAGTTTCCTTTAGGGGCCATGATGATATATAAACCTGGAAGCCCAGATAAGAAATTATTGGTCAACATCCAGCAAACCAAACCTTTTCATACGCCTAAAATGCCTAGTACTAACGCTACCTCTATTGATGGACAACCCTGCTCATTATTTCGGATCTCTTCCTTCCAACTCAATCATGGGGGAGATGGCCACCAATGCTAATTATTCTAAGCCCTTAGTTTCTTTTGTCCTTTTTGTTTTACACATTTTTGTTTTACACATTTTTCATATTTACTTGTTTTTGTTTTGCACAATCATTACCATTTTTACTATTTCTTTCTCTATTATATTTTGTTTGATTTATTCTCACTTGTCATATAATACGTGCTCATGATGATGGATTGTACTATAATAGTGTTGCTTCCTAATGTTTGGTTTTTACCTTTGACTTTTAATTTTGATACTACGATTTGGTTTATTTTGATAAAACAGGCAATGAGTCTATGTCATCCATTCATCCATTCAACTCCATGGTCTCCCTCTGTTTTGAAAATGTACTGTCCCTTTTTCTAGTCAAACCTATTAATGAATATGTGGCTTGTTATTCTTCAAATCAAAGAAAGATTCAAATGGATTGAAAAGGCTATAACTTCAAGGGGATTCAATGCATTTGTGGTGGCTATTCTCTTGGGAACTTGGATGTTTTGCATAAGCTTTCTGTCATTCCACTATCGACTAATATCAGAAAGTTGAATGACTCAAATAAGGCTTTGCATGGTGTGGTTCCCACTTCAAAAAAAAAAAGAAAAAAATTGGTGAGAATTCAAAGCACACCCTTTAGACATAATAAAGGAATATGGCCTACAAGCACTGATTATGGCACTGGAAAGATATGTTACCCATGCCTGAAGGTTCCCTCTAACTAAGGCCCTTTCTCACTTCCTGCTTCTCTATTTTGAATGGTGGTTGCTCTATGGAAGCATTCTTGTTACTTCAGGAGGATGGGTTGCTCAAGTGTGTTGATGTGAGGTCACTGGATGTGGTTAGTTATAATCTGGATTTGGGATGAATTTTATTAAGTCACCTTAACCACATAATACACAAGGGACTTTACACAACCTTGATTTCAGGATTCCATTCCATTCTCTCTTCTCTTTCCATATTGCTTCCTATATTCTACCTCATTGCCAATTTTATGATTAGTCTATATCTTGATTGATGCATTGTTATTCTTTGGTAAATTCTTATGGGTGAATTCTTAACTATGGCCTCCATATGTCATTCCTAGAGCCTACAGACTCTTTGGTTTGTGGGTTTGTCAGGGCATAAAGGGCATGAGCCTGCTTTGGGGAGGACCCACTAGCATTCCTTTTTGGTGCAATTGTTAAGTTCTTTTCCCTTAAACATTTCTTGCAATCAACTATTTCTCATTTCCACCCACCCATGACATCTATTTTCTATTTATTGGTTTCCTTGTTGTTATTCCTCTTACCTTTCTTTTTCTTTTGTTTTCCATCCTATCGCGACCAGAGGTTCGCTCTTAGTCGTGGGGCCCTATTGCAAAATTTTTCATTCCATTACTTATCTCACCCCTACACCTTGGGTAGTTATCACTTACAAACCTCTAACCTAATATTTGCCATACCCACAACCTAGCCAATGTATTTCATGTCGAGGCAAGGTATCAACTACATTATATCTTATCTATCCTTGCTAATTTGTGATTGTGTTGTGCATGCAAGTGGCGATCACATGAACAATGGACTAGGATAGAAGGCGATGCTCAGGATGGACTGGAGCTATGCATTAACATAAGGAACAAGCTTAGTCATGTGGCCATAGATGAACAACGGTGTGCACCTTTTAACATCGGCAACAACGCACCTCATTTTCTTTTCTCTCTTTCTCTTTAAGATGTCAAATGAGGGACTGGATGTCATCTATGTATAGTGTTCACCACAATGGTTATGAACACCAATGCTGTAATACGTTTGTCAACCCATTCATTGGGCACTTTGAGTCTGTCATTCCATGTCACCGTTAGTTGTCGTTCAGTCAATAATCCCATACCTTCCCAATATTTTGTAAGGAACTTGAGGATGAGTTTTCATTTAGTCGTGGGGGTATGATGAGTCACCAAATAAGCAATCTGATATTGGATCCCCAATATCAAATCCGTGATATCGGATCCATGATATGGGGTACATGATATCGGTATTGGATCGTCGATATCAGACACATGATGTTGGAAACTGTCGCGCTAGCTATAAATAAGAGACAGGGGTGCTTGGTCTTGGGCATTAGTTTTTTAGTCCCTTAGCCGAACTCTTGTAGTTTTTCCCTTCCAAAGTTAGAATTATTTCTGAGTGCCCGCAGTAGGAGTCACAGAGTAAACGGATCTTTATTTGAGCATTGTGTACCTAAGCATACCTTGTGTTTGGAAATAAAGATGAACTTTGTGATAAAACTTGCAACATTCAGAATAGCTTAATTATTGCATTTCATGTTATTTACTGTTATTTGATGCTTTCAATAGTTAATTAATGTTATTTCAAAAAATTATTAATTATCAATTACCAATGAATTAGCACACTCAGCACAACCACTTCGAGCATACGTGGAACACTTGGTAACCCAATAATGATTAGCGTTTGGTAATCTCAGTAGTGTTACACTAGTTTAGGATGTGTCCAGAGAGTGGGAACCGATGCTGGTGTTAGGATTTTATTCACATTAGAGTTACAAAACCCACTAGTTAATTAAATATTTTCATTGCACACACTTAGGAGACCAGGATAGAAAATATAAAAGAAAAACATAAAAATCATACACCTCATGTTTACTTAACCATAGAATTGTGCCTTACAAGTAAGCTTGGGAAGACAACGATTGCATAACTCATCCTTGTTCTATGTAGGTGCATAAGCACTTAATCCTTGGAGTTTGACCAAATCGCATGTGAATGCTCGTATTCGTATGGTTGGGCGTAGGGGTACCTCGCCGCTCATCAAGTGCCACATCGATGGCTACACGTCAACATGGGAAACCCTACATTGATGAGATCCCATCAATGACGTCACGTCAACGACATCCTATTGATGTAGCCAACTAAAGACACCTCATCACTTAGGTATCACGTATTGAAATTGACCCTTTTGTGGGTTAACAACATACTCAACCGCTAAGCCTTCAACTAAATCATGACTCCCCAAATGTAGTAAGGTATGGGCTTAGGTTGCTTGATATCATTGTAAACCACCTTTTTGGCACCACTTGTATGACATGTTATTTTTGTGTTTATTTGTCTTCATTTCACAGGTGTAGCCACCCCTCCCATGAGCCTCTTCAAAGGTGGTTTTTGTATCTCTTGTTTTCTTGTCTTTGCCATGTTATGGTCTCAATTTCTAGTGGGTCCTTTGGCTAGTTAATATGATCAAAAATAGTAATTCTTTTGTTTATTAGTATAAATCAGGTTTTGATGTAAAATAGAAGAAGAAGAAGGAAGAATTGCCTTTTGCTTACTCTTTGTCTAATCCACCATATAAAAGGATTCTTAAAATTATTGAATTGATATAGAATATGGATTGAATTTTCTAAAAATTGCATTTTAAAAAATTAAGCTAATCATCATTTCAAATATTTTAAAAAGGGTTTTAAAAAATCTATTGTAAACACTTAAGGATGTAGTACCATCATTAAGACATTCATCTCTTGATTGGGAAGTTGTGGATTCAATTTTTACCTTTGATCGTAAGTATTGCAGCACATTGTGAACAACCCTTTTACACACAAAATTAATAACTTTTTATAACATGTTAAAATATCATTATGAAGCATTCTAGCAAATGGCTATTTACACAATAAATAAATAAATAAAATTAGCAACTTTTTATAAAGAATCATGCTAAAGTGTCATTAAGCACTCCGACTTACAATTCCATCCATTTTGACAAAGCCTTGGCTGTTTTGTGAACATCAAAGGGTTTGGCACCCGTCTGATAAATGTAAAAAGAATATAAATCAACCTGATATTTACAAATCGTTAGCACTCCTATTTACAATTCCAACCATTTGACAATGCCTCGGTAATTTCTGTTCCATAAACATCACGCCCAATGAACTCCAATAGATTATAAATCAACAGGATAGTTACTCATCGTCACAGTTAAATATTCCCAAAAGACAATGGATTTATCTTCAAAATTAAATTGTACGGTTGAATGTAAATGAATGGCAGCATCCACAAACAGGAGATGTGATTGAGGCAGACCAAGCGAAACCGTATGGTGGATCTAGTATTTTCATCTTGGTAATATTTGGACGTGAAAAGGAAAAATTTATGATTCTTCCAGCCCAAATAAATTCATCAATAACACCATATCATTCCGAGCAAATTCCTATCTTATTGTTAGGAGTACTTGATAAATAAAAAATATACTTTAAAAATCGTAGCTCTGTCTAAATTTAGACTCATGAAAAATTGGAACATGTGGAAGATGCTCAGAAGGTTCTGAGAAAAAGAACCGCCGAGACGCAGAGCAACAGAGAAACAAAATACAGGAATACAGATTGTGGGGCAACAAGCAAAAGGAAAATGAGAACAACAAGAGCAGCCATAGGAGATGTTGCAGATGCACAGTATGAGAATAAACGAGAAGCCAGCTGATCAACTACCTCGTTAAGAAGAAGACCCATGAGGCTTCTGCTCCAGCTCCACATGCTGTTTTCTCTGCTTCCACTCCACATCCCATGCAGTTGGCTTATCACTGCAAAAACTGCTGCCACCAGTCTTAGAATCTGGTTCTGCTGCCCACCTGACTGCCACCATGAAGAAAAAGGAGGAGGAGGAGGAGGAGGAGAAGAAGAAGAAGAATAATAATAATAATTTGTGTTGTTGTTACTGCTGCCAGATAAAGGAGATGAGAGACTTGGTGAAGAAATTTCTTCTATGAATTGGCCACGGCAGGAAGGGCATTCTGGCCAAAAATGAGATTCCAGATTCATGTTGAAAGCTTTCAGGCACCCATGGCACCAGTATGTCGTTCCTGTGCTAATACTGCTGCTCTGTCTTGACATCAATTAGTCTGTCTGTGATTTCTATTCTTTCCTTGCCCTGCCTTGCTTGTGCTTACCTGATTATTACATGAATCCACTTCCAGATTTTTGTTCTTTTTCTGTTCTGCTAAAGCTAATCAAAGCCTAGTTGTGTAGTGGTTATGGAATCTTACCAAAATTCAACCAAAAGCGATTCATTCTGTGTCTTGACATGAAAACCTCTTATTTTATTTTCTTTTTGCTCTTGTCAATGTTTCACTCCCTTCGGTGATACCCGCTACCCAAAAGATTTGTATTGCAAATATATAAACCTTTGGACCCCAATCACAAGCAAAAATGATTGATGGTAGCTTTCTTAACACCCTTGGTGTTAAGGTTTGAATTTTGAAATTTTCAAAGCAGGTTTTGGGGCCTGCTATCTTTCTTGGCTGGGTAATTACACGGATTTGGTTGATCTCGCTTATGGAGCAGTCTTTGTTTTGTGTATGTTTTCAGCAATCCAACAGCTTTTGCGTGTAAGCATAGCGTTATTTGATCTGAATTTTTAACAATCGCTGACATCAATCTGAATTGATTTTATTTTGCGTGATGTATTAAACGATGGTTGTGTAACGAGCTTAACCTGGTTGCTGCAACTTCGGGGATCTTTCCACTTTACGGTAGAATCTGCATCTAATGTTATTTAATTCAGTGCTTGCACAATCCATGACGCCATAATATGCCTAATTCACGGTGTTGACTGCGCCATTCTAGACCGGGACATGTAACCCTCATAAGCCCAAAATACAGTACTGTAGCTTCTTCGTATTTTTATTATTAATACAATCTTTTTATGACTTGTTAAAAACAAAACAGGCAGAATACACGGTAAACAAAATTGTGCAACTGTCCACAGGAGTAGTTGGAACAGTTTGTCACGTAACATCTAGGTTGGGATTTGGCAACTTGCCAAGGGTGCCTTCGAAACAACAACAGTCCGGTCATACTCGAGTAGGTTTAAACCTACCTTTCCAAGCCGCTAATTTCGTCAAAATGTGCATTTAATACAATAGACGCTGACCAACTTAATACAAGATTGCAAGATGTATGTTTACTGCAGTTCGTATTTTTTCTGATAAATTAATTAGAACCGGCTCCCCTACCCAATTTTCCTATTGTAATTATTAATCTATATGGGTTCAATGTTGCACTCACTGTGACACACAATTCAAATTTTCTCTGGCTCGCTGATTACCTTCTATTATAGTTTCAATGGATGCGCCGGGTAGTACATGGTTAATGCATTTTCTTTCATCGAACCTGTAACTTCTGTACTAGCAAGCAAACAAATGGATTCCTAGTTCAAGCGGTTTATATGTTGCATTTTTAAAATAGTTTTTTCACGTAAATGTCCATGAATTAGGTATGACTTTAGCTAAGCATATTGTATCATTATTTGAGTACCTTTTCCCATCAACATTGATGTCTTTTTGAATAAGGGGATTCAAGAATGAGCTTTGTGTAAATTTTGACTTTTTCTAGAAAAGTTGTATGTCTTTAAATTGTTAGGCATTCTTTTTTTTTTTTGGTTGGATCTTCAAAAATTTTATGGGATATTACAATGAAAAAAATTGAACAAAAACTTAGTAAGTGTAAGGAGAAGAAGCTTTCAATAGTTGGAAAGTTTATTGTTTATATTATTCAAGCTACTTGTGTGAAATTTCCTTTGAAGTAGTAGCCATTTTAGAAAAAGATTTTGTCATGTTGCGTGGGACATTTGCACTTCTCACAAAGAGGATGATGGATTAGGATTGGTGAATTGTTATAAGCATGGTATTATTTTATGTGCTAAGTGGATGGTTAAATGTTTATATGGTGGATAGCCTTGGAAGCTTCTTTTTCATAAGCACATTTAGATAGCTAAGCTTAGAGGTAGTGATTACTAGAAAGATACCCATTTTTTTTTAATTGGATCCTTTTTCCAAAAATTATTACTATATTAGGTTCTATTGTCATAAAGCACATTTGGAAGAGTTTTATTAGTGATTTTTGGAACCTCAATAATATTACTATTTCTATCTCTATGCTTGATAAGATTTCTCCTTGGTGGCTTCCCATTAATAGTGAACCATGGGCTATTAAGCATCCATGTCTTTTTAGTACATGGTGTAAGCTTAGCAATTCCTCCCTTTCATCTCTTTGCATGCATAATCATTGGATTACTTGGTTTGAGTGTCAAAGTCTCTATCGCATTCATCATCATCATCTTAGCCTTGTCTCAATCAAATGGGATCAGCTACATGAGTTCTTGTTCACCATTCCCCTCTATGAAGAGCTAGCTCATTGTTTATTTGCAATCTTTTCAAATCATCTTTGATCATGTGATAACTATGCATTGCATCTAGGGAATGGCCTACTATCTATAGAATATGAAAAAGAAGCTCATCCATGCGATTTGGCAAGGTTTTATAATTGACTACCAGCCTAATGCTAGTCTCTATGGCATTAAGTTTGTTTGATGTATCTTGATGATAGGTGTACTTTCATTCTATGAAAGAGAATCTTCAACATTTAGAGGTGGTATTTGTAACACCTTATGTTCTTGACCCCCTTGGTCTACCTTTAACTTTTATGATCTTTGGTTGATTTATGTCTTGTGGAGGATTTGATCTCATCATCTTGTAACAATTATATGTGTTCTATTATATTTGTAAATCTTTTAAATTATCTTTTATTTAACTTGTCTTATATTTTTATATTCTTTCTTTTTGAAAGTATTTCTCTATTGAAATTCTCATTTTGGTGTCAATTAGCATATTTTGTTAATATTGCTTTAATGAGCTTTTGAATTTGGATGTTGTTGATTTCTTGGTGTTTCTTGCTAAGAATAGGTTGATGGCAAGTGGCAGATGCTATGAATTGAGAGATGGAAGTTTTGAAAAATTATAATATTTTCATAAACTTGCACAAAGATTTCATCTATTTCTTTTCTTATGTGATTTGGATCTTTCCTATTATTTACCAAATTCTTATCTGAGCTTTTCCATTATTATTTATCTGATTAAGAAGATAATCCATTGTAAGTAATTGTTGCTATATTGGCTAGGAGTTTGTAATCTTATATTTAATTGCGGGTTTCCATCTCTCTATGGCATCAATTGCTCTTACTCATTGATTATTTCTTCCTCTCTTATGGTTATTGAATTCCTTGACATTCAACTTCATGTGTTGCAGAGTAACCTTTTTGTAGCTTGATTTCTTAAGGTTGATTGGCGAATCCTAGCCTTATTCCTTTGTATGTTTTCAATGATCCAATTATTGTTTAGTTATTTTCAGCTTTGTCATCCTTGTCCTCATTGAATGTTTTCCCTTTTGTGGATCTCTAATGGTTGTTTCAATCTTTTCTAGACTGAACAAGATGTCTTGGAATTCAGGGAGACGTCTTTTCCAGAGTACCAGCAATTATAGAGATACATCTCTCTAACAAAGGAGATGTCTTGTAGGATACATCTCTCCTAGACTAGAGATGTTTAGCAAGAGACATCTCTCCTGCACTGGAGACATCTCACCAAAGATGTCGTCTTGCAAGCTAAGACATCTCTCTTGCTAGGGTTGTTTGAAAAGCTTTCCAAACTAAAGTTTGAAGCTCCATTTTGTGCTCAAAAAAGTTCCCTTTAGCCCCAAGATAATTTGAACTCAATAAAACACATTCAAATACATCCAAAATTAGGTAACACACATCATATTTTATGGCCATCTTGTGGTGGTAGAGCAAGTTCACTTCAATAATAAATTACCTTCAAATACTAAATCCAAATATTATGAAAAGACTAACCTTTTCTAGAAAAACAAGAAAACTAGCTATCTTTAATTATTCAATAGAAGATTACAATAGGATTTCCAAAACTCATAAAATATCAAAATCTTTCAAAAACACTCAAATGATATTGCAAAGCATGAGGCTCTACAAATACATAATGGTTGTTCTCAATACAAGACATAAAATAGAGAATCTCTTCTACGAACAAAACTAAGATCTCGACTCATGAGTAAGATACAAGAGACTAAAATACATAGGCCAACACATCACTTAATTGTTCCTGGAGCTATAATCACAAATTGTACTTACTCAATGTGCTTTGACATCCTCTTTTGCTAAGCTTTCCATACTTAATAGCTCTCTTTCTCACTCATGGTTCCAACAAGTGTAAATTACATCAATATTTATGAAAAACAAGGAGACAAGAAACATAGAAACCTTCCCTCAAGTCAACTTACGGTTCTTCAATTATTTCCATGATCTTTTCACCTTCTCTCTAGTTGTTTCCATTCTTTTCCAAGTTACCCCGACTATTTCTTGAATTGGGATGGGTAATTTTGGAAGTTTCCTTGAATGTACGGGTTGCCTCTAGCTTTGGGAAGATGTCTCCTACAAAAATCCCACCTTTAGCCAAGATGTATGATATTTTGGACAGATGTTTGCTATTTTTGGAAGATGTCTCCTCCTTGGGCAAGATGTCTTACCCAAGATGTCTTCTCTATCAATAAGACATCTTATTCGAGACATCTTTTCAATCAGCAATACATCTCCTCCAAATTCAAGACATCTCTTGTCAAACCAAAACATCTTCTATAAAGACTCCACTCCTAACCAAGACATCTCCTTGACCTCTAGGACATCTTCACAAAGCCAAAAACTTGCAAAACACACAAGTAGGTCAAAATAAGAGGATTATAAGAGGTGTCCCTACACTAGCTCTCCCACCCTTCAAAAAGTGAACTTATGTGAACAAGGGAGTAGGGGTTGAAGTGATCCCCCACCTATGAAGTTTGGTCTCATTGATCCATACAACATCATCCATGGATTGATCCTCCTAATGAATCAAATATTCATGCCTCTTTACTTCACAAGTACTAGAAGCTTTCCTCTACTTGAGTACAATTTCCTTTCTCTCCATTAAAGACTTGGACTAATCAATAGCCCTCTTCAACTCATTAATGCTACCTTGTATGATCTCCTCATCAACTGGTCCATGATAGTGCACAAGATCTGAAATATTAAACATGAAATACATAACAACATCATTTGGTAAATCAATCTCAAAAGCATTATCATTAATCTTAGTCTTGATTTTGAAAGATCCCATCTTCATAACTTTCAACTTGGAGAAGTTAATACCTTTCACTCACTTCTTCTTCAAGTGCATTTAAACTAAGTCACTAATAGTAAAATTAGGCTTCTATTTATCCTCATTCCTCTTGAGGACTCTCTTTATCCTTTTTCTCTAGATTTGATATTACTTGTGCATGGAGATCCCTCATCTCTTGCACAAAATTAGCACTAAGTTGAGCTGCAACATCAAAGCTCTTCAAAGTGTCTACCATCTTTGCACAAAACTCATAGTTCACCTCAAATGGGCTTTTTTCAATAGCAACATGAAAATCATTATTATATGAAAACTCATCATGACACAACAAGTTTTTCCACCTATTCAAATGTCCATCACATAAACATCTTAATATGTTTAGTAAGGATTTATTCACCACCTTTGTTTGATCAAACAATTGTGGATGATATGCACTAGAAAAGTTCAACTTTGTCCCAAAAATTTTCTAAAGGGACTTCCAATAGTAACTTGTGAACTTGGAGTGATGAGTGATGAGGTACCCCTATGCTCAACCATACAAATCACAAGCGTTCACATGTGATCTGGTCAAATTCTGTGGATGGGACTAGTTGTGGCATCTAGATCATTATGTGTTGATTGGAATTCACTATCTTCCCACTTGGACTAGTGGTAGCTTGTCACGTATGGTTTAGTCCAAAGTGAGGCATATGATATTTCCTAATTCTATGCTACTCCTAGTGACGAAAAGAGATGAATTGATTAACTAGTGAATAATGGGAAATAAAGTCTAAGTTAACCTATGGCAATGGTATCCACTCTTAATCATCCATGCACATCTTGGACTTCATGGAACTACTTATGGGTTTACCAAGTATCATCACTCATTGTGCTAAACAATACACCTCTAGGTGCCCAAGTATTTCCACTTAAACACTCATGATTAGGGCATGCGCATTCCACTTAATGAAAAAAATAGTAAATAATAATAAATGGAAATGTTTAACTAAAGAAAGCATCAAATAATTAAAACAAAAATATTAAGCTAAGTGGATGCTACAATGATGTAAGTAATCTTGATCTTTATTGCTAGTCATGTAACGTGTCTGAGTATGTCACACTTGAACAAAGGTGCTATATGATTACAAACATCACACTGCAGGCATGCACTGGGAATAACAGAAAGAAAAGAACTGAAAACTAACTATTCTAAGATGTGCTAAAAACTCTTAAGCCAAAAAACTACTATCTCATCTAGAAGCCCAAGTAGTATTTGTAGGCAATGTCCAGATGAGGTAATGTTAGGTATTCGATGTTGCTTATTAGCCTCAACATTGAGTACATGACGTCGAAACTCCAACATCACATATCTGACGTCGATGCCCGTTAAATTATGTCTCATCATACCCCCACGACTGAATGAAAACTTGTCCTCAAGTTAAAACAAAGATGATAAACAAGTCTTTTATAAAATATTGGGCAAATATGGGATTATTGACTGACTCCAACAATGGACAAAATAACTGAATTTTCACATGTCGTAGTGGTGTAGTACAAAAATGGAACACATTATTACAAAAAAAATACAAAACAAAACAATATTGGAAGGCTCATGTAGTGCCTAGAGGTGGTAGCTTTTCCATTGGTCACTTCCCTTTATCGTCAAGCCATTGAAATTTGTAACGGTTAAGCAAGGCCTGCAATTTTTCCTCCTCCATCCTTGAGTCGTGCACCATCTAGGCTATTGTGCTGATATGTTCTAGCACTGGTACATCCCAAGGACATGGTAGTTGCAAAAACATCTAATTTGCCTTGATGTACCAAGTTCTGAACTACCATCATTCCTCCTTGAAGGCCCTAGCTTTATCCTTTGGCTCATGATAGTCTATTAATCTTTGAGCTAGGTTCGAGGCTACATCTTTCTATCCTTGGTAGCTAGCTTTGACCACCTCCAATTCTGAGCTTGCCACTTGTAATTTTTGTAACACATCCTTTCGATCTGCAAACTCCTTCTCATACAGTGCATAATTGGTCACTATGTACTTCTCCAACTTGCTTCTAGGACAACCTATCGTTAACATGGCAAGGTTGACATATATGAGGTTAGCCAATGCCATGTATTCTTTCAAATGTTCTATCTACAGGTCCTTATTTTTAACTTCCGCTTGGTGGACCATGGCATAACTATCCAAAATGGCTTGCCATTCAGAATTTTGTGCCATCAAGGAGTTGATGTAGGCCTTGGCCATCTTGATTTCCTTCTCATTAATTTCCTTATACATGCCAACTTGGTCCTAGAAGTGCTTTTTAAAATTTTCATGTTATTTTGGCCTCATTCTACCATGTGTTGATCTTAATTGTTGTCTTTTGTTAAATAGCATGTACCTCATCAATAGAGAGGGTTCTATTTTCTCAGGCCAATTAACTCATATCCTAGTTGACCCTCACTAGTAGTTACCTCAACAGGTGGACACTCTCTTTCAAGATGTTATTTTTCTTTTCCACTATGGTCAATCAAACATTCTCTTTAGCAATATGCTTATTTTCATCTTGAACAATAGTTAATGCCTTCTTATGCACATGAGTTTACACATCTATAATAGAGGCATTCCAGACCACCATCTCCTTTTCTTGATTTGTGGCTACTCTATCCTTTTCCAACTTGGTAAGTTCTTCTATTTGAAACTACTCTAGTTGGTCTAGTATAATGAAATGGGCAGGATCCTATTATTCAACATGCAGGGTAGCTATCTCTTCTTACAATCTTTTCACCTTAGCTTTTACATGCTCTACCCTAACCTCAACCATGACCAACTTTCCTTTTGTAGTGATGAGGTCCAATTGTACCATAGTGACATTGTTGGGGGTGTCGAACAGAGTGATCATCACTTGACCTGTCTGCAGCAAATGATCAAGTACATCCTCATGCACTGTAGGAGTCATTGAGGTCCTAGATAGCATTTGTGCATATATTGTCCCTACTAGATTGGTCGAGGGCACAATAGGAACATTGAATTATTACACAAAGTGGGCAGATGTAGCAACAGTAAAAGACTCTATAGCAAAAATAGTTGTCAAGTTTTTTCAACAACATGTGATGAATAGATTTTGAGTATTAAGAATGCTAATATCAGATAATAGAACCCACTTCATTGGTTCTACTTTTAAGAAACTCATGAAACAACTTGGGGTTAACCATAAACTAACAACACCATATCATCCCCAAGCAAATGGCCAAGCTGAAGTTACTAACTATGAAATTACTAGAATACTCACTATGATGGTTAGTAGATTTAGATGAGATTGGAGTACAAAATTAAATGATGCTCTATGGGCCTATAGGACATCTTAGAAACTACCTATAGGGTACACCCCATATGAGTTAGTCTATGGTAAGTTGCCAACATTTCCAATCTAGGTAGAGGTTCACACTTTAGCTACTACTACTGAACTTGACCTTGATTTTAGTTTAGGCCAAAAAGAACTTTTGATGAATTTGAGTCTTTTATATGAAAATTGGCTAGTAGCACTCATAGGTAGTGAATCCATAAATGGCACTCCAAACTTAGGCATGATTCACAGATAAGAAATGTAACCATACAACCAAGCGATAAGGTCCATTATTATAATCCTAGTCATTTACCCCAAAAAGCTAAATTTCAAACACTTTGGGAGGGACCATACATTGTGTACACCACTTATCCATCTATTGCCTTACATATCCACCACCCATCCAGCTCAGCCCACATAAGCTTATCCTTGTTAATATCCGATAAGTCAAACCATATTATGAATTTTCAAAGGAGTCTACCCAACCTATCCACCAGTCTTTCACTTGTTCTAATCTTCCATTTACCTTATCTTTATAATAGTCATGGGGGTGTCCATCTAAAAATCTAGGTACCTTATTGAATTTTTCATTTTCTTTCATTTTTTACATTATTTAATATTTTCTTATTCTTTGATACTTTTCATTGCTTAAATTTTTGACATTCTTTTACATTTTCAATTCTTTTAACATTTTTCATTCTTTAAAATTTTCACAAATTTTACTCTTTTTTTTTCATTTCTTTACTTTGTTTTCAAATCCTTTGTAAATAATTTTGAATATTAATAGGACACATTGAATAAAGACAAGATGTAGTCCAATAAGGTGAAGATTTCTCTATGTTATCAAGTCATAAGGGACCGATTATTTAAACAATAAGCCTACATCATCCATCCATCCATTACATTAATAAGAGATTCTTACCATGGCCATAATGACATTCTTTTCCATCATACAACTAAGAATAAACTTGTGACCATTATGCTTGTATTAGAAAGTGAAGAACCAAGAGGGAATGTAAAGGGTGTAACATCAAGGGGATTCGTGGATTCTTTTTTATTATTGTTGTAAGTTGTATTATGTTGCTAAGGTTGTATTATATCCTTGTAGATCTAATGAAAATGGGGGTAAGAGTAAAATAAGTGCCACCTTAAAAGGTTGACACAAATAAAAATAAAAGAGCAAAAAATAAATTTCTAGGGGTCCCACTAGAAAGACATGTTACTCATGCATGAAGGTAGATGGCTTCTTAGAAATATAAAGATAAAAAAATTAAAGTTCTCTGAATAAATCTCCTCTCTTGGACAATATAACAAGTGATAATACTCCTTGCAACATTGATAGTTTTATAGTTGTAATTCCAAGAGATGAAATAATGCGATGTCATTAGACGATGGTCTAGACTTGGTTTGAATCTTGTACAAAAAGACTAGTGATTACTTTAATATCTAATGGAACACAAAAATTTATTATGCCTATGGTAAGACACCTCACATCCCAATTTCTGCAATCCCTTCTAAGTCCATCTCATCTCACTATTTGAATAGTCATGGCTTATGATTTTGTGTAACATAGTGTTATGTTCCAATTTGGTATTACTAACATGTGTGTTTTGCTAAACAGGTATGCATTACATTCAACTCCTTAAGTGCCTAAGGACACCTCTAGGCATGGTCATACAAGGACATTAAGGGTAAGAGCCTTCTTTGGGGAGGACCCACTTGTATAACTATTGTATCTTATACCTGCCAAGAAATTCCACATCATCTTGGATCTTCCAAACATCAATAAATACTTCCCATATCATTTACACCATCCATTCTAAAAACATGAATCCATTACCCTTCTTAACCATTTGATGAGCTTTCATAGCATGAGATTCCTTATCTATGAACTTCCAATAATGAATTTTTGACAAAAATATGCATATTTCCATCATCCAAACCCTCTAAATAACCTTAAAACCTTCCAAACATCCACAAGAATCAATTTTTCCCATCAAACCCTTATGAAAAGTGAAATTTTTTAGGCTTTGATATCAGGTCACTGATACTGTATCTACATCGATATCAGATCTCTGATGTCGGGTCATCGATATCAAATCCCATAAAACCTATATATATGCATGGACTTAAAAAAATTTCATCATTTTTCATTTGTACTAAAGGAGATTTTTTGAATTTTCTTTTTCAGTTTGAGCTTTGACCTTCTAACTTTCCCAAGCCATAACTCGACCGTTATCGCTCCAATTTTTTGTGCTTTTTGAATATATTTGATCATGGAGTTCTCAAGTTAGTCGTGGGTGGGGGATGCTAGTCAGGAAAATTTGAGCCAATTTTTTGAAAAATTCTAATGCTTGAAAGGTATTTTAAGGGTAAGTATGAAGTGAAAATTGAAATTTTTAAAGAATAACCATACATATTAATGCCAAAACACTCAATTAATGATCTTAAGGAACCATAACCATCATCATGAGCCATACATAAAGATAATGAATAACTGTGAGGAATTATAGAAATCCTAATGCCTATGGGGTTACTTTTTGCAAAAATTTTCTAACTCTACAGTCATAAACTAAGAACGTAATGAAACTAAGGGTATGATTAAGGTATGAAACTATTAAGAATAAATGAGAATACATTAGTAATTTTTAATTCTTAATACTTATAGATGGTCCCAAAGAGAGGAGCACAAGGATGACCCTCACAAGGAGTAAGCAAATGACCAAGAGGCCAAGGCAAAGGCCAAATCAAAGGACAAGAATTGGAATATGAGGAGTAGGATGCTCGATTATTTAACATTCATCAAGACAAACTTGCTACAGGACAATCAATCCAAGGAGAGGTAGAAGAATCACAAGTGCTAGGAAAATGCCTCATGTTATCACAAGACTACCTCCAAGCCATCCAAGAAAGATCCATCCTAACCATAGTCATTGTGGAGATGAACTCTGGCCTGTTCATAGAATTTGTTCCTGAAGTGGTGAGGATGCAACTCCAAGTATCACTGCTATGGTTGATACTATCATAAAATGGTGAATGATGCCTTGGAGAGACTTATTAGTTTGGCACAATAAAGAAGAGGTAACTACTGTCAACATTGGAGGAATCTCAATGTCATTCTCAATCAAGGAAATTACAGAAGTTCTGAATATACCCAATGAAGGGTCAAGGTTAGCACATTTGTCCATCCAATTTGATCCTGAAACTAGAAAGTTATGGTTGAAATGGGCATATGACAAAGAACATAAGGGTTATAATGAAATAACTCTAAAAGAAAGAATATACTTCAAAATTGACACTTATTACATATTCCCAACAAAAGGACTCAATTGACTATCAACTTTTGTGGCTAGAAGTAGTGTGATCTTGATGGGAAAATATAATGTCAACCTCACACAATTGTATTTTATGGAAATATAGAAGCGATTTAAAGAAAGAAAGACATGGAAACCAACACTTCCATTCCCTTGCCTTATCAAGAAGTTGAGCAAGTGAGTCAAAATCCTAGGATACACAAATGATGTTTCCAAGAGAGCCCAAAATGCTTCATATGTTGAGTTGCTTAAACTGGCACCACCAAGGAAATACCATGGTGAGGAGAAAGAATAAGAAAAAGAGCAACAACAACAACATCAACAAACAAGGCCCAGTGGCCAACAACAATAATAACAAGTTTCACCATTATTGCTGCAAGATTACAGACTATTAATGAGTCATCTACATCATGTTGCAAAAATAATTAGCCGGGGAACTAGAAAGGAGGCCAATCTTTATAGAGTTATTGATAATGTCATCAAATCCACAATTTTAGTCAATTTAGCAAGTGGACAGATTTTCTTACAGTCAAGAGGAGAGGTACATGATCTCTGGTGATGAGTGGCAAGGTACCCCTACAGTCAACCATACGAATACGAGCATAACACGCACGATCCGGTCGAACTCCGCAAACTAAGTGCCTACACGCCTCATGGAACACTTAAGGTTAATTATTTGTTGTCTTCCCAGACTTACTTGTAGTTTTCACGGTGTATGATTAAGTAAGTCTGAGGTATATGATTTTTATGTCTTTTCAATTTTATCTCCTATGCTATTGAGGTGAAGGGTTGAAGAGACTAATTAATTAACTTTAACTAACTAACTAAGTCTTAATTAACCTAGCATCAGCATCTGTTTCCACTTACCGTTCACACCTTGAACTGATGCAACCTTGGTTACTAAACGCTAATCGTTGCTGGGATCACCAAGCATAATGCATGTGCTCGAAGTGGTCGTACTGAGGCACTTAACTAGGAGAGAAGAGTTGAGAAAGATTTAATAACTAATAAAGAATTTAAATGATGAATAATAAATAATAGTAAATAAATTCCTAATTAGCCTATTCCATGCACTACAAGGTTTATCCAAGAAGTTCGTCTTTATTGTCGTACACAAACTTGTGTTTAGGTACAATGTCTTCTCGCATAAAGATCCGTTCACTTTGGAGTTCCTACTGTGGGCACATGGAAAATATTCTATCTCTGGAGGGATCAAACTACCAGAGTTTCACTACGGTCTAAGCCTAGGATGAGAAACAAGGGAGAGCCGCCTCTTATTTATAGATATAAGGACACACCATGATATCACGAGGGATGTGATATTGTGACGACCGTGATATCACGTATGCGATATCGCAGCCCATGCGATCTTACGTCCCATCATACCCCCATGACTAAATGAAAAATCGTCCTCGAGTTCCTTACAAAATATTGGGAAGGTATGGGATTATTGACTCAAAATGGAACTAATGGGATGACATGTGAACGGATCATCATTACAAGACACAACAAAATTGGTGTTCATGACAACAAGAGTGAACACCTTATTACATTGACATCAGGCCTTATTTGGCAGCTTGAGAAAGAGAGAGAGAGAAAAGTTTTGTTGTTGCCAATGCCAAGATTGCACCTTTCTTTGTCCATCCTTAAGTGTGCCATCGATCTTGCTCCTTGCATAGTTGCTTCAGCACCGCTCCATTCCAAGGGTTCCCTCTAGATCCAATCCATTGTTGTATGATTGCCATCTGCACATACAACATAGTCTTATATTAGCAAGGGTAAATGAATCACAATGCAATTGATACCTTGCTTCGGGGTAAGTCCAATTGGCTAGGTTGTGGTATGGCTGATTGCGGATCTGAAGATGTATTAATGGTGACTACGGAAGGTGTAGGGGTTAGGAGAAAATTGAAAAAATTGGGGCCCGTACCCCCATAACTAATCGCGAACCTCCAGTAGCAATAGAATGGAGAAAGAATAAAGAACAAGAAAGATGAAGAAAAAGAGACAATGATAACATCGATGAAATGGATGTCAAGATGGAAATGAGAAAAATAAAATGGATTGCAAAAATGTTAGGGAAAAGAATTTAATGGATGCACCAAGTAGGAATGTCAGTGGGTCCTTCCAAAGCAGGCTCATGCCCTTAATGCCCTGACAAACCCACATTCAAAGAGTCCATAGGCTCTGGGAATGTCATTTGGAACAAGATTTAAAGTCTTAACTGCAAGAATTTACCAAAAAGAAAATAATGCATCCACCAAAACATACACTAATGATACAACCGACAATGAGGTGAATAATGAAGAGAAGGATGGAGAGAAGAGAATGGAATGGAATCTCAAGAACAAGGTGGTGTATAGCCCCTTGTGTGTATCATGATTTATGTGACTTAGCAAATCTCATTCCAACTCTAGCCTCAAACCAACCACATCCAATGACTTCACATTAATGCACTCGGTCGATCCATCCCCTTGAATAACAAGAATGCCTCCCCCAAGAGCCACCACCATTCCGACGAAACAAGGAGGAGAGAATGAGAAGTGATAAGGGCCTTAGTTAGAGGGAACAACATTTGTTTTGGTTCCATAACTAGTGCTTGTAGCCCAAATGATTATTTCATCTAAGGGGTGTGCTTTGAATTGTCACTTTTTTTCTCTCTCTTTTTCTTTGTTTTTTTTTGTTTTTTGTTTTATGTGTTTATGCATGAGAACCACACCATGCAAAGAATTTGTTATTTTTATTTGCTCAGCTTCTCGATGATTAGGTAACGTTGAAATCGTAAGAAAAATCAAGAAGAAAACATCCAAGCACCCAAGAGAATGGCCAACACAAATGCATCAAGTTCCCTTGAAGTCACACCCTTTTAAAACCTAGAGTCCTTCCTTAGTTTGAGAAATACCCAGTCACCGATTCGTTAGAGTTCTTATTTAGGAAGAGACTGTACATTTCCAAGCCAAGAGAAACCATAGAACTTGTGGATGGATGGATGAAGTGGACTCATTGCTTATTATATCAAAAGAAACATACCTTAGTATCAACATCATGACTTAAAGGTAAAAACCAAACATTAGCAATCAGTACGAAAATAGTTCATACCATCATGAAGAACACTTATTAGGTGACAAACTTACAGGGTGGATAACACACACACAAACACACACAAAAAATGAAAAAGTATAACGATCTTGCAAAACAAAAACAAGAAAAGTGAAATAAATTTGTAAAACAAAAATGTGTAAAACAAAAAGGTGTAAAACAAAAACTTGTAAAACAAAAAATGTGTAAGACAAAAACATGTAAAAAAAAATGTGTAAAACAAAAACGTGTAAGACAAAAACCTGTAAAACAAAAATGTGTAAAAAAAAAACTTAAAAAGAACTGAGGGCCCCAAATGATTAGCATAAGTGGCCATCTCCCCCATAACTGAATGGAAAGGGAGATATCCGAAATAATGAACGTCTATTTGAATTTCTTAAAAGTGCCCAACTTCTCCCAATTGATGTTCTTAGATTAAGGGGTGGAAGTTGGTGACACTCATATTCCTATATGTCTATACCTTCATTACGAGTGTGGGTTGTTTCCCTAGTTCATTCCATGCATGTTGATTTGCTCTTTTGACTAGCTGTCAACCATGGGGTGTCCACTTGTTGTGTGGTTGCTAAATACAGGCATCTTTGTCTCATAGTTTCTAGGGCACACCGGTTACATGGAGGAGATGTTGTGCATTCCTCCATGTCATGACTTGATGAGTCACTGTATGTGATGCATGGAACTTTCTTCTTCTCGATCTTTCCATAAATATTTACCTTAGATATTTGCAAGGAAAGATCGTGGATCCCTAGGCATGTATCTATTGTGCTTAGCCATGCCCTTCCCATTATAATTGGGAAGTCTCCTTTGTCATTGTTAGCTTCTATCACTAGGAAATCAACTAGGTATGACCAACTCCACATATTGGTAACGATGTCCTCCACCAATCCCAAGGGAATGGTGATGGACTGGTCAGCCAACTCTAGTTGGATATTGGTCTTCTTAAGTTGGGGCAGGTTCCAGGCTTGATACATTTCTCGTAAAATTAAGTTGACTCTAGAACTTGAGTCAAGAAGAGCCTTATGTGGTTTGTTCCCGGTGATTTGTAGATAGATTAAGGGACTTCCAAGATCAGATAGTTTCCTGGGAAGGTGGCCTACCTTGATCTAGTTGGTTACAGTATGCATTAACATAACCGTATGTGTTAAGCTCTTTTGTTGAATGGAAGGGTGCTCCGAAGCCTTATGTGTTGGAGGAGTGATCACAGACTCAACCGCTTGTTGTTGTGAGAGCTTGTCTGGGCTTTTGGTTCTGAAGAAAGGTCTTCTCTTTTTACAATTGTCAGAACTAGCAATGAGTTGAATGTTTACAGCTCTTGTAGCATTTTGTGGCTGCAGTTGAGTGGGGAGTTTCCCTTGCATTGTTGGAGCAGGAGGTGTTATGGGAAATACCAGAGGAAGAGCTGCGGATGGATTAGGAGGATGGTATGGGTATGGAGCATCTCCCAGAGGAGAAGGAGTTCTTCTAAAGTACTCCTAAACTTGGTAGTGACATTGGGGAGTTGTGTGACCCATGGAGTCACTTGGAGAAATTAGCTACTGCACGTAGTATCCATATGGGTCTGGCTATCGATAAGGGTACTGTTGTTTCAACCGTGACATCCTCCATGACTGTGGGTATTGCCATTGCTGATGTTTCCTGATGGGTTGTGGTGGAGTTCCACTTGGATAGTATGTCAATGGTTGGTGAAACTGTCTTGGGTTACCTTAAGGATAAGGTAACCTTTGGGCTTTCTATCATCTATTGAGTCTTGGGTTGAGTGCATACACCCCAGACTCTTGCAGATGTGAGATGATTGGACAACATCCCTTGGGATGGTCATATTGGCAGATCTCACATCCACCGTCATTTTCTATGTCCGAATGCACAACCTCATCGAAGATAGTTATTTTCCCCTTACCCTTGTCATGTGCAAGGCCTAAATCTCTCTGCTTTTTCTTATCCTTGTCACTACTTTGTTCCTCTTTAGACTTCTCTATGATTTTCAAGACAAGTTCAAGTCTACTATCCAAGGAGTCTTGTATCTGATCTACCTTAGCCGCCACTTCTGTTGTTAGCTTTTGAAGTGGCAAGGTTTTTCTGTTCACTAACTCTTCAAGTGGTGACTCATCCTCTTCATCACAAAATCTCACTCCATTCTTTCGAAGAGAGGGATCCTGGTTATATTTTTCCGCACTTTCCCTTTTTCGTAGTTCCCCTTCTTCTTTGGCTACTTGTTCCTACAAGTGATGAATTTCATGGGATCTAAGTTCTGATAGTCTCCCTTGAGCATAAGTCCTAAGGGTTCTCCTAGTTTCATACCTTAGTCCATCTATGATGTGGTGGAGTTGCTCCCGTTGTGCGTAACCATGACCCGGGCAATGATGTAACAATGCGTAGTAGCGGCCCATGGTAGCATCCAAGGGTTCATGAGTACCTTGCTTCCATCCTTGGATCTGCTTACTCAAATTAGACACTCTGGAGTACGTTTGATATTTATCGTTGAAGAGTTCTAACATCATACTCCACCTCCTAATGGTTTCTGGTTCTAAGGACTGGTACCAACTCTTTGCTTCCTTGATGAGTGTCCTAGGAAACAACTTTAGTTTCGGCCACTCGTTCCCTATGTTTTGCAAGGTGCAGGCATCATGAAATTCCTATAAATGATTTTTCAGATCAGTGTTATATCCCCCTTCAAATCATGGGATGTTGTTCATGTCTAAACGCTTGATCCGACTATCTCTTTGATGCCTTGTTGGTATTCTAACTGCCTCCATGATGTCTAGCATGCTTCAGGTGGCAAGTAGGGATTCTTCATGATCATCTCTTTCATGACATCTATGATGTCTATGTTGTTCCCTACTTTCCCTTCTTTCATGCCCTTGTCCTCTCTATCGACTCTCTCATCGAGGTCTCTCATTTTGCCTACCTCTATCCTCATCGTTATACTCTTGATGGTTGTGCCCAGATGTGGAAGGAGAGGGTGAATGCTGTGAAGAAGGGGAAGAAGAAGGAGAACCATCGCCATGACGATGTTTCCTACCTTCTCTTCTGTGGCTTCGGCCCCGATCGTGATGACAATCCAAGTGCCTGTCCTTGTCATGTGTTGTTGTTCCCTTACTCAACAATTGGCATTCATGGGTATTAGAACTAGGGTGGTGTATCGTGGATCGTAGGTTCTAATACCCCACCTCCTCACTATCGTTAGGAGAGGGAACATCATTCGATAGAGAGCCCGTTATAAGTGGTTCACCATCTCTGATTTCTCTTAGGACGTGCGGGACCTCTTTGCCCTTCAACATTGTATGGTGGCTCTCCTTCTTTGAGTCCCTTAAACATTGTGTAGATGTGGGATGGTAATTCCTCATGTCAAAATCTGCTGCAACGTATTCAGCATATAATTCCATCATGTTGATATGTGCCAAAGCACGAAGGAGCATGTTGGGGACTGCACAATCTGGAGGTAACTCTATGTTACCTTGCAAGTCTCTCCAGTGCATCTGTTCATCTTGATGGAGGATAAAAGTAAAATTGGGTATATACTCATCAGGATGATCATATACCACCCTATATTGTTGAGGAACTGGCTGACTTTCGTTATGTGTTTTAGATTGCCGATTGTTTCTTATATTATCCCTAGGTGGTGAATTGATTTTGTTTAAAGAAGAAGACATGTTTATTATTCGGTGTGCTGCTTGACCATTATATAATTTTTTGTTTAATTAACCCTAAGGTTCGTTTAAGCTCCCAATGATGTGAGTGATCTCCTATGTTCTACTTAGCGCACAAACACTTAGTCCCCNATGCTATTGAGGTGAAGGGTTGAAGAGACTAATTAACTAACTTTAACTAACTAACTAAGTCTTAATTAACCTAGCATCAGCATCCGTTCCCACTTACCGTTCACACCCTGAACTGATGCAACCTTGGTTACCAAATGCTATCGTCGTTGGGATCACCAAGCGTAATGCACATGCTTGAAGCGGTCGTACTGAGGCACTTAACTAGGAGAGAAGGATTGAGAAAGATTTAATAACTAATAAAGCATTTAAATGATGAATAATAAATAATAGTAAATAAAGTCCTAATTAGCCTATTCGATGCACTCTAACGTTTATCCAAGAAGTTCGTCTTTATTGTCGTACATAAACTTGTGTTCAGGTATAATGTTTGCTCAAATAAAGATTTGTTCACTTTGGAGTTCCTACTGTGGGCACATGACAAATACTCTATCTCTAGAGGGATCATATTGCCATAGTTTCACTACGGTCTAAGCCTAGGATGAGAAACAAGGGAGAGCCAGCTCTTATTTATAGATATGACGGTGCACCGCGATATCACGTATGCAATATCGTGGCCCATGAGATATCGCGTCCAATCATCTGGGAATGCTACATTATTCCAAGTGGTGCTAGAGATTGGACAAGGAGCCATAGTATTGATAATGTAACACCAATATGCATCAGGAGTAGCAGAGGTGATCATTGATTACATCAATGTACCTGTTATACCATCGATGGATCTAATTGAAGCCAAAGATGATCAAATGTTAGCCAGAACCTCAATGACTCCTGCTAACCATGAGGATGTGCTCGATAGACTATTGCAAACTGGACAAGTCATGAAAATACTTTTTGACATCCCCAATGATGTCACTATAGTACAGTTTGAGCTCATCACCACCAAAGGAAAACTAATAATTGTAGAGACTAGGGTGGAGTATGTGGAAGCAGAAATTCTGAAACTACAAGAAGAGCTCATAATCCTAAGAGTTGAACAAAGAGATCTAACTCAATCCATTAACCTAACCATATCAAGCAATTTGGAATAGAGCAAATCAACAACCTGATCAAGCAGAATAAATAGTTGGAAACTAAGAAGGAGACAGTGATATGGAATGCCTCTATAGCTGAAGTGCAAACTTATGCACATGTTAAGGCACTTACCATAGCATAGGAGGAAAACAAACAACTTACTACTAATACCATGAAGTTGACCACTAAAGAAAAGCAAAAAAACATCTTGGAGGGGAGCATCCATTATTAAGAGAACAACTAGTGAGGATCAACTAGGACATAACCTGTCTCACATGAGAAAATAGAACCCTCTCTATGGAAGAGGTACATGTCATTCAACAAAAATTAGCCATTGAAATTAGCATGTAACAAAATGAGACAAAGAAGCACAAGAGGCTCAAGGAATACTTCTATGACTAGGTGGGCATGTACAAACAAATCACTGAGAAAGAAGTCCATATGGCAAAGGCTAGAATCAACACAATTTTAGCACAAAATTCTGATTGGAACCCATCTTGAATTGTTACACCCTTGTCCACAAAGTGGAAGTGAAAAATAAGGACCTATGGATCAAGGATTTGAAAGAGTACATAGGGTTAGCTAATCTCTATTATGCTAACCTGGCCATGTTAATAGCAGTTAGGCCTAGAAATGAGCTAGAACAACAAGTACTAGCCACATATGTCTTATACAAAAAAGAGTTTGCAGATCGTAGAGATGACCTATAGAAACTTCAAGTAGCAAACTCTAAACTGAAAGCAGTAAAAGCTAGCTACCATGGGCAAAATGATGTAGCAACAAACCTAGCCAGAAGATTATCAGATTATCATGAACTCCAAGAGAACGCTAGAACATTTGAAGAGGAGAGAAGGTAGTTCACAGCTTGGTATGTAAATTTGTTTCCTATTTCATAAAGTTGTCATGATTTGTGTCATTTTTGTAAACTCCACTGTAGCATTAGAGAGTCATGTATATAGTGGTTAGTGTCATATGAATCTACCTCCTAATTTTGTAAAGAACTCTATCCTCATTTTTCTTTAACTCGAGGACAAGTTTGTAGCTTGGTATGTCAAAGCTCAACAAGTGTTTCCATAGTTGCCATGCCCATGGGATGTGCCAATTCCATCAAACATTGGTTCTTTAACATGGATAGTTCATGATCCAAAAATGGAAGAAGAAAATATTTAGGTGCTCCTAAATTGATACAAATTCCAAAATCTTGATGATAAGGGGAAGCAACTGATGGAAGAGCCACTGCCACCTGGAACAACATAAGGCTACATCTAGGTTCACCAAATTTTGTTTCTTGTTTCATAAATGTGTCATGATTTATATCATTTTTGTAAACTCCACTGTAGCATTAGAAAGTCATGTCTATAGTTGTCAGTGTTATATGAATCTACCACCCAATTTTGTAAGAACTCTGTCCTCATTTTGTTTTAACTAGAGGACGAGTTTCTAGTCAATCGTGGGGGCATGATAAATCCAAATTTTTACCAGCTATGATATCGAGCATTCAATATTAGAGCTGTAATATTAGATCCTTGATATCAAGGCATAAGCTATGATGTCGCATATCATCACTGATGAGCAACGAGGTACCCCTATGCTCAACCATACGAATATGAGCATTTCATGCACGATTTTGTCGAATTCCAAGGACTAAGTGCTTATGCACCCTTGTGGAACAAGGATGGGTTGATTGATCATTGTCTTCCCAAACTTACTTGTATGTCATGATTGTATAGTTAAGTAATATTGAGGCATATGATTTTTATATCTTTTATGTTTTTATGTCTTGTGCTAATAGGGAAAGAGAGAGATAACTAGGTTCATTGTTTATCCATAGCCATGCCACCAGACTTGCTCCTTTCGTAAATGCTCTAGTTCCGGTCCATCTTGAGTGCTTCCTCTAAGCCAAGTCCATTATTTGTATGATCGCCATCTACACACACAACACAGTTACAAATAAGCAAGAATAGATTAACCACAATGCAGTTGATACCTTGCCTCGATATGAGGCGCATTGGTTGAGTTGTGGTTATGGCAAAAACTGGTTTGGAGATTTATCATAGGTGACTACCCAAGGTGTAGGGGTTAGGCAAATAGTAAAATGGAAAAAATTGAAAAAATTGTGTTAGGGCCCCCACAACTAAGAGTGAACCTTCGGTAGCTATAAGATGGAAAAATATGAGGAATAAGAAAGATGGGAAAAAATAACAACGACAATGCCAATAAAATGGATGTCATGGATGGGGATGAAACAAGAGATGATTGATTGCAAGAAATGTTTAAGGAAAAGAGCTTAAAAATTGCACCAAAAAGGAATGCCAGTGGGTCCTCCCCAAAGTAGGCTCATGCCTTTTATGCCCTGAGAAACCCACAAACCGAAGAGTTCGTAGGCTCTAGGTATGTCATTTGGAAGCAAGAGTTAAAAAATTACCCACAAGAATTCACCAAAGAAAAAAAATGCATCAACCCAGAATGAACTAATGATAAAATCGGCAATGAGGTGGAAAATGGGAAGAAAGATGGAGAGGAGAGAATGGAATGGAATCCCAAGAACAAGGTTGTGTAAACCCCTTGTATATTTCATGGTTAATATGATTGAGTAGAACTTCATCCCAGACTCAAACCAATCACATTCAGTGACCTCACATCAATACACCTGGCCAATCCATCCTCTTGAAGCAATAAGAATGCCTTCACAAAGAGTGACCACCATCCCGAGGAGAGCAAGATGGAGAAGCAGGAAGTAAGAAAGGGCCTTAGTTAGAGGGAACCTTCAGGCATGGGTAACATGTCTTTCTAGTTTCATAACCAGTGCTTGTAGCCCATATTGCTTTATTATGTCTAAGGGGTATGCGTTGAATTCTCACTTTTCTCCTTTCTTTTCTCTTTTTTTTTTTTGCATGAGAACCACACCATGCAAAGACTTATTTTTATTCACTCGGCTTCCTAATTTTTGAACAATGTCAGAATGGTGGAAAACCCAAAAAACAAGCATCCAAGAACCCAAGAGAATGGCTAGCATAAATGCATCGAATCCCCTTGAAGTTACACCCTTTTCATCCTTTGAGTCTTTCCTTGGTTTGAAAAGTACCCAGCCACCAATTCATTAATAAACTTAGAAAAAGGGGACTGTACAATTCCAAGCCAAAGGAGACCATAGAGTTGTAAGGATGAGTGGACAACATGGACTCATTGCCTATTTTACCAAAAGAACCATATCTTAATATCAGCATCATAATTCAAAGGTAAAAACCAAGCATTAGCAATCAATATGATATAATGCAATCCACCATCATGAGCACTCATTGGATGACGAATAAAAGTAAATCAAGAAAACAAAGAAATAGTAAAAACATAAACGATGGTGTAAAACAAAAATAAGAAAAGTTGGAAAAATGTGTAAAACAAAAATTCAAAAAGAACTGAGGGCCTAAAATGGTTAGCATAGGTGGCCATCTCCCCCACAACTAAGTTGGAAGGACAAGATTCAAAATAGTGAGCAAGGTTGTTCATCAACAAAGGCAGCATGTGTACTGGCTATCCTAAGCTCATCGAAAGGTTTGGTTTGCTGTATGTTGACCAACAGTTTCTTGTCTGGGCTCTTAGGTTTGTATATTGTCATGGCCCCTGAAGGAAATGTTGCATAAATAATATAAGGTCCTTCCCACAATGTTTGAAATTTAGTACGTTGTGGCAAATATGTGGGATTCCATTAAAGAACCTTATCTTACAGTTGATATTTAACTTTCCTATCCATAGGTCATGAGGTTGTTTATTGAATGCCTTGTGCAACTCATTAAATGATAGTGCAGCTAGTCAGTTTTCATCTAGCAGGTTAAGGATTACTAACCGTTGTTTCTATGCTAGATCAAGATCAAGGTTGACGTCACATGTCATGGATAGTGTATGGAGCTTAGTTTGAATGCGAAGTATTTGTAATTTACCATACACTAACTCATAGGGAGAGTACCCTGTACGGAGTTTCTGTGTGGAGCGCTATGCCCAAAGAGCATTTTTTAGTTTAGTGCTCCAATCTCGCCTAAACTCACTAATAGTTCTTATCAATATCTTCGTAATCTCCCTATTGGTGACTTTTGCTTGACCGTTAGCTTGGGGGTGGCATGGTGTAGTCAATTTATGCTCAACTCCTAAGTGTTGCATTAATTTTGAAAAGTTGCACCTATGAAGTGGGTACCATTGTCTGAAATAAGTGCACGAGGCACACCAAACCTGTTTATGATTTGTTGTTGAACAAATCATGTAGCTGTAGATGATGTACAATCCTCAACAGAAGCTACTTCTACCCATTTAGTTAGGTAATCAATAGCAACAATGATATAGGCTTTTCCATTGGACATTGGTGTAATTGGCCCTATAAAATCAATTCCCCAAATGTTGAAGAGTTCTAATGGTTGGATCCATTGTTGCAAACCCTCCATTCTAGCAATCATTCCCCCATCACATTGATAGCACTCACAAGATTGGAAAAATTGATGGACATCTCAAAATAATGTAGGCCAATAATATCCTGCAAGCAAGATCTTGATAGTC
>MNCI01013173.1:74148-94596 GCA_015680685.1 Gnetum montanum
TGGAAAGCTAATTTGCATTTCCTGGTCCACTCGAAAGGTACGTCCTTTTTTGTTAATTCCACCAATGGTTTAGCAACCTTTGAAAATTTCTCAATAAATCTCCTATAGTAGCCAGTATGTCCAAGGAATGATCGAATATCTTTGACAGTTTTTGGTTGATGGATAGTTCCTTGGATAACTTTGATTTTCTTGGGATCTACCTCTATCCTTGTGTGTGAGATCTTGTGCCCTAGTACTATGCCCTCTTGGACCATCAAATGGCTTTTCTACCAGTTGAGCCTCAAATTGTTTTCTACACATCTTTTTAATACTTGCTCTAACTGGTCCAAGGCTTGATCAAAGTTTACTCCATAAGTGGAGAAGTTGTCCATAAAGACCTCCACACCATTTCCTATTTACTATTGGAAGATGCTTAGAATTAGTCATTGAAATGTCGTAGGGGCATTGCACAAGCCAAACGGCATCTGTTTGTATGCAAACATTCCCCAAGGACTAGTGAATGTAGTGTTGGCTTAATATTTTGGGGCTATTTTTATTTGATTATATCCGCTATATCCATCGAGAAAAATGTAGTAGTGATGCCCTACGATGGTGTCTAAGACTTGGTCAACAAATGGCAATGGAAAGTGATCTTTGAATGTTTCCATATTCAGTAGCCTGAAATCTATGCACACCCTCCATTTGCCTCCCTTTTTAGGCATAATAACTAAGGGGCTAACCCATTCACTATTAGAAATGGGGTATATGAACTCAACCTTGAGAACCTGTTTGATTTCTTCCTTGACTACTTGCTTCAACTTTGGGTTCAAACGCCTCTGTAGTTGTCTTTGAGGCTTCATAGAGGGATCGGTGTAAATTATATGTTGGCATATCCTAGGATCTATTCCAATTAATTCGGGATATGACCAAGAAAATGCTTTTGACCATCTATTGATTACCTTTAGCAGTTCTTCTTTCTGTTGAGAAGCAAGCTTAGTGTTGATAATTACCAGTTTTCATTGTTAAGGAATCTGTATTCCATACCAGTGGGTAATGGTTTCAGCTCGAGGGGCTCCTGCTTAAATTTCTTAGGGATTTCCAACTTCCCCCAGTTGACATTTTCAAGGTTAAGACTTGGAAGTTGGCGGTGGACTTGCTCTAATGCGTCTATGCTATTGATGTAAGCACAAGTCAAACCCTTAGTTGGTTCCATGCATATGAGTGAACTACTTTCTTGATCAGCTATCAGCCACTGGGTGTCTTCCTATCGTGTGTCTACTACATACAGGCATCTTTGTATGTTAATCACTTGTGCACACTGATTGCATGCAAGAAATGCTAAACTTTGCACAAACCATAACCTCTGCATGCAATTACATCCTATGTCATTGTATGTGATACATTGAAATTTCCTCTTCTTAATCTTTCCGAATGTATTTTCCTTTAATATTTCTAGGGAAAGATCACATATTCCTAGGTGTGCATCAATGGTGCTTAGCCATTCTCTTCTCATTATGATTGGGAAGTCCCCCTTACCGTTGTTCACTTGAATCACTAGGAAGTTAGCTAGGTACAACTACCCACAAATAGTGGTAACAATGTCTTCCACCAATCCCAATGGGATAGTGATGGACTAGTTGACCAACTCTAGACGAATGTTGCTCTTTTTCATTGGAGGCAAGTTCCAAGCCTTGTACATTTCTTGAGAAATCAAGTTGACACCGGAACCTGAATCCAAAAGAGCCTTTCATGGTGCATTTCTAGTGATTTGTAAGTATATTAGAGGACTCCCAAGATCAGAGAATTTTCTCAGAAGGTGGCCAGCTTTGATCTAATCAGTGACGACATGTGTTAGCATGATCGTATGTGTTGAGTGTGGTGGCTGAGTTGAAGGAGGTTCTGAAGTTTTGATTGATACTAAGTTATCTAAGGAATTAGCTGCTTGTGATTGCAAGGGCTTGGTTAGTCTATTGATTTTAAAGAAATGTTTTTTCTTCATGTGGTTGTTGGAACCAATAGTAGGTTGAGAGTTAACAGCCCTTATGGCATTACGTTGCTATAGCTGGGTAGGGATTTCACCTTGCATAGCTAGAGAGCAATGTAGTGATCATGAAAAAAGAAAAAAGAGAGAAGTTGAACATGCACGTAGCAAGGGTAAGGGCAAAGTTGCCATCATTCAAGAGGTTTTGGAGTCAGAAATAGACAATTATAGTGGATGTAAAATATGTCAATATGACCATCCTAAGGAATGTTGCCCTGTAATCTCACATCTGCAAGAGTCTAGGGTGTATGCACTCAACCCATGATTGAACAAACAACAAGCACCTTGAAGGTTACCTTAACCCCAAGGTAACCTAAGACAGTTTCACCAACCCTTAACATATTATCCAAGTGGAACTCCATCATAATCGATTGAGTAATATCAACAATGGCAGCACCCACAATCATGGGGAATGCCACCACCAAGGCAAAAGTATCCTTACTAGAAACTTAACTTGTATGGATATTATGTGCAGTAGCTAATCTCCCCACGTGACTCTACTGGTTACATCACTCTTCAACCTCACTACCAAGCCTGCGAGTATTATGGAACTCCCTCTTCTAGGGGTGATATTTCGTAAGCATATCATCCGGATGAGCAGTAAGGTACCCCTATACTCAACCATCTGAATACGAGTATTTCACGCATGATCCGGTTGAATTCCAAGGACTAAGTGCTTATACACCCTTGTGGAACAAGGATGGGTTAGTTGATTGTTGTCTTCCCAAGCTTACCTATATGTCACAATTGTATGGTTAAGTAAGCTTGAGGCATATGATTTTTATAGCTTTTATGTTTTTATGTCCTACGCTAGTAGGGAAGAAGAGAGGTAACTAAATAACTAATTTAACTTGACTACTCATTAACTAAGTTCTAACTAATCCTAACACCAGCATCCGTTCCCACTTGTCATGCGCATCCTAAACCAGTGCAACACTGCTAGGATTACCAAACACTAATCGTTACTAGGTTACCAAGCATTACACGCATGCTCGAAGTGGTCATGCTTGTGTAATTTAATGATTTGCTTAATTGATCAAAATGAATTGTTGTGCTAATAACATAAATGTAAAGTGCATAAAATAAAATAAATGCATAAGAAAAAAAATCTCAAGTGCTACAAGGATGAATCAAAGAGCTCATCTTTATTACCGTACATAGGGTATGCTCAGGTACACAATGCTCAAATAAAGATCCGTCCACACTTAGACCTCCTACTGCAGGCACTTGGAAAATACTCTAACTTTCAAACAGACTACAAGAGTTTTGCTACTTGAGTCCTCTACTATTTTAAGAAGAAATTGAAATCTATTGTCTAGGGAATCCCACATTTGGTCTACCTTTGCTGATACTTCTGATGTCAAATTTTGGATAGGCAAAGTTTTCCTACTCACCATCTCTTCGAACGGTGACTCTTCTTCATCCTCACAAAATCTTACTTTCCTCTTCTGGAGGGAAGGATCTTGGTTATACTCTTCTGCACTTTCTCTCTTCTGTAGCTCATCTTCGTCCTTAGCAACTTGCTCCAATAGTCTTTGAATTTGATGGGACCTAAGCTCAAATAGTCTTCCTTGGACATAAGTTCCAAGGGTTCTTCTCGTTTCATGCCTAAGCCCATCCACAAGATCGTGCAGTTGATCCCTTTGCGAATAACCATGGCCAAGACAATGGTGTAACAATGCATAATATCGGCCCATGGCAGCGTCCAAGGGTTTATGTCCTTGTTGTTTCCAACCTTGGATTTTCTTTTGCAAGTTAGACACTCGGGAGTATATTTGGTAGTTGTCATTAAATAGTTCTAACATAGTACTCCACCTACAAATGGATTCTAGTTCTAAAGACTGGTACTAGCTTTCTGCTTCTTTAACTAGTGTCTATGGAAACAACTTAAGTTTTTTTCATTTATTCTCTATATTTTATAAGGCACATGCATCATGAAATGCTTGTAGGTGATTCTGAGGATCAGCATTGTATCCCCTTCAAATCATGGGATATTGTTCATATCTAATCTCTTGATCCTACTATCTTTCTGGTGCCTTGTTGGAATTCTAACAGCCTTAGTTATGTCCAACATACTTCAAGTAGCGAGTAGGGGTTCATCATGATCATCTCGTCCATGGCGTCTATGATGCCTACGTTGTTCCCTCCTCTCCCTTCTTCTATGTCATGACTCTCTAGAGTGCCCTCGTCCCCTTTCCTGGTTGTTTCATCAATGACTTTCACTTTGCCTACCTTTATTTCCATGGTCTTTTTCCTTATGATTATGTCCAAATACTAAAGGAGAGGATGAAGGAGATGATGAAGGTAAAGAAGAAGGAGAACCATCACCATGACGGTGTCTGCTACCTTCTCTTCGACAATCATGGTTTCAATCGCGATTGCTATCAGAATGTACACCTTTATCATGTGTCCATGTCCCTTTTTCAGATCCTTTGTCCTTGTGGGTATCAGAACCTGGGTTATGAATAGTGGAATGAAGGTTTTGATACACAACCCCTTGGCCAAAGTCAAGGGGAGGAACATCGGTATGTGGGCGACTACCAGAGGTAGGTTCACCACCCTCATTTTCGCTTAAGACATGTGGGACATCCTGGGACCACTTACCCTTAAAAGACTTATGATGTCTCTCCTGTTGCAAATCCCTTTGAAGTTGTGCCTCCATGGGATAGTATTCTCTCGAGTCATGGTCTTGCACAACGTATTTTGCATGTAAGTGCAGCATGCCAATTTGTGTGAGGGCATGAAGAAGCATGCTTGGGACTGAACGATCGAGAGGTAACACTATGTTACCTTCTAAGTCTCGCTAACATAGTTTTTCATCTTGATGGAGGATAAAGGTGAAGTCTGGTATATACTCATCGGGATGAATATATACCACTCGAACTTGTTGAGGAATTGGTGGATCAACGTTATGTGTATTACACTGCCGATTGTTTCCTGTTTTAGACCTAGGCGGTGAGGTGCTTTCATATGAAGAAGGAAACATACTTGTCTATTCAGTGTGCAATGTATTCTTGTTTATTATTTTCTCAATCAACCCTAAGGGTTCATTCCAATGATGTGAATGATTTCCTATGTTCTAATTAGCGCACAAAAAACTAAGTCCCCAGCAACAGTGCCAATGATGAGTGGTGAGGTACCCCTACACTCAACCATATGAATATGAGTGTTTCATGCACGATTTGGTCGAATTCCAAGGACTAAGTGCTTATGCGCCCTTGTGGAACAAGGATGGGTCAATTGATCGTTGTCTTCCCAAACTTACTTGTGTGTCATGATTGTATGGTTAAGTAAGCTTGAGGCATATGATTTTTATATCTTTTATGTTTTTATTTCACGTGCTAATAGGGAAAGAGAGAGATAACTAGGTGACTAATTTAACTTAACTACTCATTAACTAAGTTCTAGCTAATCCCAACACAAGCATCCATTCCCACTAGTTGTACACATCTTGAACCAGTGCAACATTGCTGGGATTACCAAATGCTAATCGTTACTGGGTTACCAAGCATTACACGCATGCTCGAAGTGGTCATGCTTGTGTAATTTAACGATTTGCTTAATTGATCAAAATGAATTGTTGTACTAATAACAGAAATGTAAAGTGCATAAAATAAAATAAATGCATAAGAAAATAAAATAAAAGAAATGCGTAAGAAAAAAATCTTAAGTGCTGTAAGGATGAATCAAAGAGCTCATCTTTATTGTCGTACACAAGGTGTGCTCAGGCATACAATGCTCGAATAAAGATCCATTCACACTTAGACCTCCTGTTGTGGGCACTTGGAAAATACTCTAACTTTCAAAAAGACTATAAGAGTTTTGCTACTTGACTACTAAAATACTTTCTCCCAATTGTGCACCTAGGCATTGTATTTATAGGCTTGGGAGCAACTACTCTAATAATTAGAATAACTGCTAAAATAACCGCTAGAGTAACCTCTCTAATAATTAGAATAACTGCTAGAGTAACTGCTAAAGTAACCACTCTAATAATTAGAGTAATTGCTAGAGTAACTACTCTCATCAATCATAGACATGTGTAGACCTATAAATACAACACTTTGATGCATGGTTTAGCAACAGTTTCATTTCACACTTAGCAAAATTTTGTCAATTTGTTTTCTTGATTTTAGCACTTAGCACTTAGAAGTGTATGCCCACAATGTGATGTTTAGTAATTGAATGAAGTCTGTATTTGAGTCTGATGAGTCACCATTTTAGTTAACCGCAATATTGCGTATGTGATATCGTGTACGCGATATCACAACTTGCCTCCTCATCTATAAATAAGAGGTAGAAAGATCCGATAGAGAGTTCTTTTTTTAGTTCTTAGTTTAAGTGTTAAGTTTTGATTTTAGCTCTTAGTGTTAAAGTAGGGACTTTCTGTCAGTTTTTCCTCTCAACCCTTTCTCCCAATGCATGCCCGCAGTGTGATGATTGTAATTGTACGACATCCTTATTCGAGTGTGACGTACTTGGACACACACATGACCGGCAATAAAGATCGAGATTACTTCATCATTGCAACATCCATTTAGCTTAATTAATTAATTAATTAATTGTTATTGTTATTGTTATTTATTTCTTTTGTAGCTAATATCTCTCTACCCTTACCTCCTAGTAATGAGGAATGAGTACGACTTAATCACGAGCATTTAAGTGTGACTACTTGGTAACCCAATAGCGTACTTAGTCCATGTGCTTGGTAATCCCAGTGGTAGTCGTGCATGAGGTCCAAGATGTGTACGGATGATTAAGGAACGGATGCTCATCGCACTTAGGCTAGTTTAGATTCTCTCTCCCTTTTCCCTTTAGCTTAATTAAAGATATTTTCCATTGCCTCTAAGAGTAGCATTAGCATAGGGACACATCATATACCTCACTTTGGACTAAACCATACATGACAAAGCTAACACTAGTCCAGGTGGGAAGACAGTGAACTGCGACCTCAGAATAACTGTCTAGATACCACAACTAGTCCATCTGCGGAGTTCGACCGGATCGTGCGTGAGATGTTCGTATTCGTATGGTTGAGTGTAGGGGTACCTCGCCACTCATCAGAGTGGAATGTACTTGAACATGTTTCATGCACAGAAATAAAGATCAAGATTACTTTGCATCATTGCAACATCACTTAGTTTCTTTATTGTTTAGACTTAGAATAATTTTCCTGCTTTAACTTAGCTTAATGTTTATTGTTTTTCATAGTTACTGATTTCCTTTCCATGAACTTTACTATTATTGTTGTTAAGCAAAATGGATATGACTAATTCCGAACATTAAGTATGATAGTTTAGTAACCCAATAGTATTATCACTTGGTTTGCCCAGTAGTGCAATACTTGGTAATCCTAGTAATGATTGCATGAGTCCAAGCTATGTCCAAAGAATCAAGAATGGATGTCCATCACACTAGGCTAGATTGAATTTGTTTACTATTACTTAGATTTAAAGACCACTTCATTTACTTTATGTTCACTAGAAGTAATATGGCCTTACAACATCAACACATCATACACCTCATCGTGAGTTAAATCATACACATTGATTTTACTAGCTCATGTGGGAAGACAACAATTGCAAACTTAAACCAATTACTAACATATCTACATTACCTTGTCCACGGAATTCAACCAGGTTGCACGTAAACACTCATATCTCTTATGGTTGGGTGTTGAATTACTCCACGGCTCATCACTAAAGAACGAAAATGGGATTTTACATCCTAGGCCAAATCAAGAACTACGATAAGGCACTTTCACATTAGCCTTTCAATTCAATTTATACATAATTTATTTTCATCTTTAACATAAGAATATGATGGAAATTGCCAATATAATGTATATTGCTTTTATTTTAAATTTTAAAATTTGATATGGTATCAGAGCAAGTTTTTGATGTTCAATGTTTCTCTCTTGCTTTTGCTATTGTTGCCATCCCTCAAGCATGGACAAGTGAGTGTTGAACTTGAATATTTCTAACATGAATCATTTTTCGCCACCCAGGGCTACTTCACATTTTTTTTTTTTGCCTTAGGGATTTGTATTTTTACTTGCTAATGTTATGATATTCTAGCAAGTTCCAATCCTCTTTTGTAATAGTAATCATTCCATCATTGCTTATTTCTATATTAGTCTCTTAGTGTTGGGCAATAAACATTTCATCGCTGTGATTTTGAGCATCAATTATTATTTTAGTGATTATTTCATCATTGCTTCAATGATCATTTCCACATCTTCTATTGCCTTGGCTCCAAATGTAATGTGGCAAACTATGATTTTGGCATTACCACCATCACGATTTAAGCGGGAGTGTTAGAGATGCATTTAGAAATATCCTTTTTGACCTTTCTCAACAATCCATTAGTTTCCTAGATATAATATTGATAATTTTCATCATATTCTATGTCACAGATGGAAATAAATTATGTATAAATTGGATTAAGAGGTTAATATGAAAGTGCCTTATTGCAAGCCCAATTTGGCCTAAGATGTAGAATCTCATTTTCGTTATTTAATCTTCTCTTATATTTTGCATAGTTTATTTTCATTATATTTCATTTTAAATTTAAAAATTTACCACCTTCCACATGAACTATTCTTACTTATCCTCCATTTTGGGTGCACTCCGTTACACACCTTTTATCCAACCCCATTGGATTTATATTGTTAGATCTTTTATTGATCTTGAATAGTTATAAAATTTGATTTGTAAGGACAAATCTCTTTTTTCAATTGCCTCAACCAATTTTAAGATTAGTTTTAGAACATTTTAATGTCATGTTCAACAAGGTCATAATCTAGGATGATGAATTATTCTTCACAGTTACCAAAACCAATACTAGATGATTTGTATCTCTACGATGGGCAACTCTTAAGGCTCATTAGGACTAGCCTAGGGATAAATATTATAACTAACATTAGGTTTGCTAGTTTGGCCATTGCTAGGAGACTAGAACTAGTAACACTGTACAATGACTAACTCTAGATTGGCCTCTAATCCCTTAAAGAATAAAGAATAATATCTCAATCAAGTAATAGTTGAATATGTTTGTCCCTATTTGTGATATTGACATGTACTCTATAAGTGTATTTATGTTATCTAATCCTTTTCATGTGAGTTGATCTTTTTGCGCACTTTCATGAAGGTTATAGTAATATCAAGATCTTGATCCTTTGAGGGAGTCTGCCGATATTATTAGGATAAAGGCATGACAATGATGATCGAAATGTATGTCCATGCAAAGCAAGCTCGAATATCAGAATTAAATAAACACTTTTTAAAAGAAATTTAGGTGTTCAATGCACCTTAGATTTAAATAAGATATTCCATGGTCACTTTGTTATATATCAAGAAATACGTGGATGAAATTAAAATTAAAATTTCAAAAAGCAAGTCTTCCTTTCTAACCTTTTTCAAGAAAGGTTCACATACTTGCAATTTACAAAAAATAGGAACAAATCAAATAAAAACCAGCTGTGGTAACAAACTCTGTTTTTAATTACGTTTATTGTTATCTTGGCATCTAGAAACAGAGCATTGAAATGCACCTTGAACCACACAAATTTACTACTAGAACAAAGATATTATTACTCTTTTCTTCTTGACTCTCAAAATCTGATTTCCACAAAATCTTATTGTTGCATATAGCCTGGTCAATTTCCTTAAGCGTTTCAATGTCTCATCTATTTTGACCAAGTGCCTTAATTTGTTCCAATTCTCCTGATCAACCAGAAAACAGACACCAGATCAAAACAATTTTTAAGAAATAACATAATACACTTCAGGATTATGTATGTAATAAATTATTTGTGCCAATAAAGTAAATAAAATAATGAGGTATAAAGTAAATAAAATAATGTTATTAGTGGTAAAAGTCTTGATATGGAAAGGCTGGGTCATAGGCTCAATTCAAGTAGGCAATGCTGAAAAAAATTAATGCCAAAAAATAATAACAAAAAGATTATACTGCTAAAAGAAATTGATGACAAAAAATAATAACAAAAAAATTACACTGCTAAAAGAGGTTGATGACAAAAAAATAATAACAAAAATTACACTGCTAAATCTGACATGTCAGAAAAGGTGTCTGTAACAATAAGGAGATCTATATTCTGACTGACAATTTCAAGTTAAAAATTGTAGAACCTAAAAAGGCAAAGGATTCACAATCCTAGAACCTAGGATGAGAACTTGAAACTTGAAGTGAAATAGAGGTTTTTAAAATAAACCACCAACCCTGCTTCCTAAGATCACATATAGAAACCTGAATATCGTTTTGTAGAATACACTACTCCATGTAGTTGGGATAATCCTAGGATTATGATGGTGATGCTACTCCTTGCAAAAGCCTCAGCAACAGAAAATAGAAGAGAAGAAATTGACATTTGGTAGTCCAATATAAGACCTAAAATAATATATATGGTGTTTCTAACGACTTTATCTCATTTCCTGTCGGTTGCATGCCCTTTGTTGAACAAAATATACAACTGTTTCATTTTAAACTATTATTCAAAGTGAGTTAATTTGAGTTCTCAGATATGCCTGGTAGCCATAAATACGTTCCATCTGATTTAATTGAAATTAACATATGCCTCCAAGACACCCCAGATAGACTGATTGGTGGATAGCAGCTCTAAATCGAGTTACAGGTTTAACTCATCTGTTTGGGAAGACAATATGCTGACAATGTGGGGATCAAGTATATGGATTCTGCACACGGCAGCCGCAGTTATGAAACAAGTCTCATAAGCAAAACTCTAATAATGACGAGAAAAATCAAGATTTCAATGTTCACAGGAGTTGGTAAATATAGAAACTATTGGTGGCAGATATTCTATTCAAAATGGCATGGAACTCCAATAATGGATGCTATTCAGCAAAAAGTAGCAACCAAAGGTGATGAAAATTGGAAAACGTTGGATGAAAAGGTAGATGCACATGATTAGATTGGACTTTGCCAATGCCCGTCCAGCTTGTCCAACAAATTGTAATGTGCAAGCCGGACCAAAACAGTGAACTGGCACAAATGCTATTTTATGGGTAGATGGGTGCCTTGGCCAGCTCATTTCTAAATTCATTTATTGCGCAAATATGAAAGCAATATGTTTGGGCAATGTTCCAAACATGAGAAATCAGTTCCTGTGCTGAATAGGCAGCGTTTACATCAATCAATTGACACAGGTGGGAAATCATGAAAAGGTCGAAACCATGCAAATGGTAGCAAAATAATGTTACATGAACCAAGATAAAATGGACACCTTTTCTTAGGTTTTTCTATGACAAGAGAAAAATATACAGATGTATTTGGTGACCAAAAATATCCTTTTGTTCTATCTCTCAATGTCCTTTAAAAACCTTACAAACTATGAACTATAAAGCTTAATAAAAATTAATAAACTTAATTTATTAGTGTTGTATCTAGAAAAATAGAAAATTTTATATATTTTCAAAGCTGAAAAAATGTCAATTATGATCATTACTGATTTTATATATAAGAATGTTTATAATAAATTGAAAAAAAAAAAAGATTAGAGTATAATTTTTTTACTCATGTTAACCTGGAGCATGATATAATATCTGCTCCAAGCAAGATAGGTTTTCTTGTTGATTAGGCATTGTCTATGATGAAATCCTATGCACAATAGTTAATAATATCATTTGGTTTCATTCTGATAAGGAAAAATTAACTGATGTTCAAAATCCCAGGCACAGCACATTGAATAAACTTTTAACAAACTACCAATGGAAAAATGCTATGAATTAAACAAGAAAACTGTGAACCATTTTATATTATTTTACATGCATATTTCTGTTATTCAAAAGCAGTTATTGAGGTGGCATACTGGCACGCAGTAATATTACTGACAAAGTTCATGCATGCCCTGGAATATACATTTTTTTAGTTTTACAACAAAAAATTCTTTCAATGACAAACCACAGACATATAAGTTGATAGCTTGAGAACTTACTTTCTTTTGACTTTGTGGCAGAAATTTTATCTGTTCGGAAGAAAATGTTGCCTCTTTTCTCATAAACAGACTGTCACCAAATAGAGAGAGAACGGTGAGAAAGCAACAAAGTTTACAAATGAAAAACAAAAACAAAAACAGAAAACGAAAAATTACCTGTGGTATATGATGAACGGATAACAGTGCCAATTGACATCATTTAAAGTCTAATGAATCACAGAAGCATAAGACCAACGGATAACGGGGCCAATAAATCAATGTTTCTTATGTTACCTTGCAAGTTAAATTGTTGAAGTTTATTTGATTTAATCCATTGTCCATGATATGAAGGGTAGGTTAAATGAAAATTTTCAAAATGTCTCAAAATATACCATTCAAAGGAACAAACAAATATAGAGAAATAATGCAACCCAGGGAACAATAAAATGTAAAAATATAAGAAAAAATTAGAATAGATCATAATTTTGTTATAATGTTAAACAATTCAACTTAATACTCTTGAGAGTGAATACAAAAACTTGATCTTGATGAAAACTGGGAAAACTGAAAATAGGTTAAATGGGCATGATGGAATGAATGCTTGGAGAATGTATATATCTTTTCAGTTATGTAATGAAACATGAATTATGATTGTATACCTACAAGATAATCCTAGAAAGCACCTAAAATTAGGATTGCTTTTCAACTCGTAAGACCTGGGTTCTTATTTGGAGTAATAGTATGGTACTTGTTTCTGAAATCAAAAGACTTGGGTTTGAGACTCGATGCAACCACTTAAAAAGACGCCAGGTTTTCACTCATCCACCAACCCTCTCAGCACCCCACCTTAGTGGGATATTGAACCTCATGGTATACAAAACAAGGGAATAAAAACCTAGAATTAGGATTGTTTTGCAAATTTAATTTGAGGCATAATGGAAAGGTACATTCAGAAAATTGGAAAGAACATTTTAAGTGAAACAAAAAAAAAAGGTACAATATTATATCCAAAAGCAGAAAAAATGCTTTGAGGAATAGTAGCAAAGCAGGAACCAAGAAGATATGCTAATATACAAAATAACAAAGAAAGAGGCAAAATTAGCAGTAGCCAGAGACAAACATAAGGCCTTAGAAAATTTTAAGGAGAAGTTAGGAACAAAAGAAGGAAAAAATTCTATATACAAATTAGCAAATAAGGATAAAAGAAATTTATAAATCAAGTTATTTGACATTATAAAATAATGTAAAAAGAAGCTAGTCATAATAATGATGGGATAGCAACTTCTTGTTATGAGAAAATGAACCATATCAGTTATTAACTAATATGATTTAAAATATTTGACAGTTCAAAGAAGTTGATTTGTTTCCCTTTATTTAAAGGACATTAATGCTGCTACAATTGTATTATTTTGCAGGTACCACAATGTGACAAGACATGGAGGTGGGAGCCGAAAAAAAAATAAAGTAGGGGAGACAGATGGTCAAAGTTCTAAAGGAGAACCAGATCCCAAAAAACAGAGGATTGAAGGTTATGTGGATGTCAGCCAATAAAGGAGGAACAAGAAAGGGAAGAATCAGCAATACCTGAAATTCTATCCTAACCTGGAATCAATTTCTTTACCTTTCCCTGTTACTATGCCATTCCCCACCCCACTACTGTAACTGGCCATGGCTTATGTGTTGTAGGCAACACTACTCTACATTCTCAGTTTGACCAAAACCAAAGTTTTGTCCATTCCCTACCATTCAGTCCAACACTTATATACCAATTTACGTCTCTTTTGGTTAATGAGGAAGATTCAAATTATGAAACCTATCTGCATGAGGCTTTTTGCACAGAACTATCAAGTGGTGAGAAATCTAGGTTGCTAGATCTTCTCAAGGATACTTATCTTCTACAAGTTAATGTCGGCAAAAATTACCAGCAGACAATGAATTTAGCAAAGAAGATTTGAAACTTAGTCTATAGTTAAGGCCTAAGTTTTTCTTTACCTTTTCTTTTAAGACTGTTTGAAAATTTTAATAGTGTTAAAGTATGCTGCCAAGTTTGGAGTATGCTGCCAAGTTTGGAGTTTTCCCTATCTTGTCATGCGTTCCTTATGTTGTTGTCAAACGGTAATCGTTCCTTATTGATAAAATTTATAAAAGCTTTTTAATTAAATTATAATATCGTTTCTATGTACATTTTCTTTATGATTTATAATTATGTTGATGTTTGGTTTATTCTTGTTCATGATTCCATTCAGATTTAGATTTACTATAATATAAAAAATATGTACTCTCTTTTTAGAAAATCTCATTTCTAATATTTTAATAAGAATTTGTTCTAATTATGGAATTTTTGTATCAATCATTATCTTTACCAACTGAGACTATTCTTGAGTTATCATAACTTAGTGGAAGACAACTTAGACTTTAGTCTCTTAAAACATGGTTTAAAAGGTATTTGGTAATGACTTGGTATGCAATCCAAATTTATGCATCAACAGTTATAAGAAGAGATAATTGCACAATACAGACATTAGAGGAAGGCTTGGAGTAGCTTTAATTTTAGATAGGCTAGAAAAATGGTGTCTTAAATGGTTTGGGAGTGTAAAGAATATTAGATAATAAGCCTATTAAAAAAGGTTGTTACATCACTATTCTAGGAAAGCTACTGAAAGAAAGGCCAAAAAAGCGAAAAAAAAGGATTGAAGATGATTTGAAGAAATTACAAATAAACAAGGATTTAGCTTTTCATAGAGGCAAATGGCAAAAGAAAAGTCATATAGCCAACCCCAATTTGTTAAGAAAAGGCTAAGATGATCATGATGAAGAAGAATTATATGCAACATATGCGCAATTGAAGATACAATCCATCACTTGCTTTATAATTCAGTAAATATAGCTCAGTAAAAGTATACTTCACGAAACACAAGTATCAACCTACTTAGTAAAATTATCATTCACAAAATATCACTTTATTTATCTAGAAGTTAACGGTAACCTGATCTTTTCAAATTTTCTTCTACAAGTTTTGGTGCTCTTCTAGTTGACACTGCCATCTCTGCTATTCACATTTCCTGCAGAAAAATTGCAACAGGACGCAGAAATATTTCACTGCCCAACGCCCCTCCACCCAAATGGCACAACCCATCTTGGATATTGCAAAGTCATGTTTCTTACCACAAGAAGATTATTAATGCATTTATGATAATGACATTTTCATTTCTGCATAATAAAATTCACTTTAAGTGTCCTTGGAATCTCTTGCAGATGCATTCGTTTAGTCAAAATAGGAGGGTAAGACACCTTAGCACTTAGGAGGGGATGTGTGTGTCACGTGTACAGCTTTTCCTAAACACAAACCCAAAACAATAAATAACACGTTGATAGACCCTATACTTTAGATTATGAACCCACACTATACTAGAAGGTTGGTTTCCTCACAACTATGCTATCCTACTTTGGCTTCAGATTCTCAGTTATTGCATGTTATCTAAAGTGTATTATTTATTTTAAAAAACACAAAAACAAAAACCCTGTTCCTTTTTGCATTAAACTAAATGCTTATACATAGTCTCAAATCAAAAATGAACCAAGTTACATGTGAGTGTTTGTTAACTGGGATGTATTTAGTCTAAAATATTACAACTATTCATAACGGTCAACTAGTTAAGTAAACCATAGTTTGTTACTTGTCAAGAAAGTGCTTTGATTAGCGCCTGATTATTATGTAGATTTTCTGAAAGGGTTTTTCTTGCTCAATCGCATGTGTAGTGTCAAATTTACACATGCACATGCATGAAAAGTCTAAGAAATTGCATTTAAGTAACAGCTTGTTTTAATTAGTAGTGAGGTTCGTTGTAGTATATCCCAACACAAACAGTCCAAGCAATGCTGTAAGTAGGGTCCTAAACAGAACTAATCCCCAATACAAGACGGGATATTTAGCCATTGGATATGTTAATTTGATATTTGGCTATTGCTTTGATTTTGGTAATATGAATTGTTCACTTCTCTGATGTGCTTATGATCAAGGTGCTTGTTTCTACCAGTATGCATTTGAAAAACTTAAGAATACGTAACTGAAGGTATTTAATTACGTTCACTAAGACCCTCCTGAAATATAAAAGAATGTTCTCCTATGCATGCATAAGCAGTATTGCTTGTAAAAGATCAATCACAGAAAGAGAGAATGGGACGACCTTTCATTATTTATTATTTGGTGTCTCTAAACAACCGATAGTAACTTAATTAAAGTATAGAACTGCATAAGCAGAAATTATTTTGAAATTTTGATTAAAAAAATGTATCGCTCTCTTTCTCTGGCACAACGAAAAATTGCACAAATTAGGCAAGAAGTACAAGGAACATACCCTTGAAGGAGGAAGGCTCTTGATCTCGGCCATGGCAACTTGGATCTCTCTCATCTACGGACCCCCGAATTTCGATAAAAAAAAATTAAACACCAACATTATGAGTAAGATTTTGCAGAAAAAACACAATAATGTCTTTCCAGCTACTCGATAATACAGCGGGGCAAATGGACCATATGATTTTAAACATGAAAATCAGCAACGGTTTCGAATTTTGGAATAGAACATACAGTGTAAAAAAGGTTGCCTTTACTTTCAGCTTCTGCCGAAGAAGAGGACGCCGCAGTTTTGCTTGCCATGGTTGTCGCTGCTTGTGCACTCTTTGCTCCGTTCCGTCTCATAAGTTCACTTGTACCATTTGTTGTTTTTTTAATGAAGAATGGCATTTGTTTGCTTGTTTGGGTTTAGTTTCAATTTTAGTGCGAATATTTGTAACTCACAATTTTGTTTTGTTCGTAGTGTGAGGCTATGCATCTCACAAAACTTTATTTAAAACTCTTTTAAATATCTGACAGAATGCATCTCGCATTTTTTTTTTTCACTACGAGTCCATGCGATTCACACTAGTAGTGTTAAAAATGTGATTCTTTGCCACTAGTATGATTCCGTAGTTGTAGATTTATGTTTTTACATAAGGCTGCAACCACATTGCCAAGGGTAGTGGTTGCAAAGGGCAGTCTTGTTGCATTGTTTATTTATATGAATTTTTATTTGAAAACTACGACGAGATTGCGATGCGCAATTTCATGGCACTGTGTTTTAATTACTTGGTTTTTGAGAGAAACCTACACCTTGCATTGGTTAAATCTATTGGCACTGTTTTTTAGTTTGTATTAGTTTTTCATTGTGCAAGAACTGTGCCTTGCACTCGGCAGTACGATTGCTAAAGAACTACAATGCGCAATCTTCTCAAACTATTTCTATTATGTGCTAATAATGTTAATTTTAATGCAACATAGCTACAATTGGCAAATTATTTTTAAAGTTATATTCAATCATGAATGTTGTAAAAGCCAAAGGCACGGCCAAAGAGATCTTTTGTGTGAGTAGCTGTTTTATTTTGAATTGTAGTTATTTCAAAAATATATGACTACACTTGTTTAGAAATTTTGTTTGTGTTATGTTATTCTAAATGTTATTGAATCTCTGAAATTGCAGCTATTGCCTTAGTTTCTGAACATAATATTCAAACTATTTTGGAGTTGTCAGAAATGTCTATCCTTCCTAAGAAGTTAAAGAGAATTGGAATATATGATTAGATGGCAATGGAAGGTTGTTATAATAAAAACATTATTTACAACTTTTATGAATGGTTGACTAATGGTGTTTCAGATGGGATAAATACTTTGTAAGTCACTTGACAAGGTTAAAATTTCATCTTCAACATAAATGATATTATAAATATCATACAAGTTCCATGCAGCAATGAGCCAGCTATTAAGGAATGAAGGTGGAAGAAAAGTGAAAATCACTTGATTTACTATGCCCAAAAATTTGATAAAAGAGATAATAACCCAAATTGCTATTCGGAATTGTTGTTGCTCTCAAAATTGATGTAGCGGGTTGTATTTCTAGTAAAAGCAACAAAATCTAAAATTTCTAAGAATGCAATTTTACTGATGTCAGCATTGGATAATAATGAAGGTCTTCCTTTTGATATTCTAGTGACCGTACTATTTGAGATGAGGAAGCGTGTAAGGGCATGGCAGCTTCATGATGTTAGAGAGTCTCTGGGCTTTCCAATTATTATGGGGGGGGGGGGGGGTGTGTCGGACCCCAAAAAGAGAATTTTATTAATTAAATGAGAATAAGTACATGGTCAACATCTAAACATATTGATGGATAAATAGGGAGAAGAACAATGACAAATGTGATAGTTGAAAGAAAACATCTTGAAACATAATCTTTCTCAGGGTGTGGGAGTACATACCGAAGAAGGGAGTACATGTCAAAGAGCTACCTAATGCTGGGAATCCTTAGGAACTGCGAGTTTATAAGACCAGCAGAACAACAAAGAGCTCAAAATGCTCAAAATTATGATGATAACACACTCCGATGTAGCAGATCGAGATTGGAAAGAGTGCACGAGTTGGTGTATCTGCTCCAAGGCTGCAAACAATAAAACAACTGATTAGTATTCAACTTTAACTTAGAAGTACGACATAAAATTTGGAAATGCACAAGGTGAAGAATTTGAGATTTTTCCATAATATTTAAATGGTTAGAGTTGGATGAATTAGTGTTCTGGAAAAGAGCAGTGCATCTGCGCTTCCATATAAAGTAAAGCACTAGGGGCCTAATAACATTCCAAAGAAACTGAAGGTCAGAAGAGGGGGTGGCTAAAAAGCCGAATAAGATATCCTCATGGGAAAATGTGCACAAAGGAAAAACCTTAGAAACCCATTCCCATGAAGACTGAGCGAAAGGGCAATGCCAAAAAACATGGACAAAATTTTCAGGACCTCCACAGAGAGGGCAGGTAGGGTTTGAAATCCCAAGGTATTCACGACGTTTGCCGATAGGCAGGCCTTGATGCAAGAGGCACCAAAGAAATTGCTTAATTTTTGGAAGAGTCGGAAGGCTCCAAACTCGTGAAAAGAGAGAGAGCCAAAACTGTTCAGACTCTTCTTTGTGCCATGATCGATTGCAACGGTTAACAATCGTAGAGGAATCATGCAACAATTGAAAGGGCACATGAGGTTTATAGGGTAGAAGGTTCGATCCATTAGTCCATTGAAGACCATGGAAGAGACTAGGAACCGAAGCTTCCACATGCAAATTCTGATGAATGAAGTGATAAAGTCTATCAAGGCAATGGTGCATAATTCTGGAAGCCCCATATAAGTTTTCGAACATATCCCAAGTAATCCACTGATTGGTGAGACGAAGACAGCTAAGGGAAACAACTCCCTTTTGAAACCAGATGGTGGCTACCCTGGCATTTGAGGTGGCTAGAGGAGCAGGACATAGGGGCAGCCACCAAGGGCAAATCTTAGAAAGAAGAGTAGGATTAATATGTATATTATTCCAATTCACATGAGAATGTAAGACCTGCCAAGCCTTCCAAATGCTTTTGAAAACATGTGTTCCAGGAATGATAATGTCATGAGGAGAAAGGATCCAATTAATAGGGTGGATACCCTTCCAGATAGACCTATTCTTAGGGAATGCTTGTCGAAGCCTTAACTGAAGGAGATTCCCGATCATATTGGGGGCATCTAGGTGCTGAACCAACCACTTAGCAACAAGGGTGAGACCTTGCTTAAAGGAGTTCAAAAGGCCCAATCTGCCTTTGTTTTTAGGAAGAGTTACTATATTCCAGGCTACACGATGAAAGCTTTTTTGAGAGTCCTTAGATGACCACATGAAGTCTCGAAATAAACGTTCAAGCTTTTGATAAGAAGCATGGGAAGGGGCCCAACATGACGAGTAATAAACATGGGTAGAGGCACAAATAGACTTACAGATTAGATACTTACCAGCAAGGGTGAGGGGTTTGGTTTTCCATTTTTCCATTTTTCTGTGAATTCAAGAAATTACTTGGTCCCAGAGCTCGGACATTGGGCCTCTAAAGCAAAAGGGAATTCCCAAAAGCTTAATGATCTCATGATCTTGAGTATGCTTCCAACTATAAGTGGGCAAATGACTGTAGTTATTGGTGAAGCTATAAATAGAAGATTTTGGCCAATTTATGACAGATCCCGAGAGGGAGCAATATTGCTCTACTCGAGACAAGAGACACTGCACATTATCAGCTTTGTTTTGAATAAGGAAAAATGAGTCATCAACGAAATGCACATTGAGGAGTTGATGTTGAGGAGAAGATAGATGAACCCCAAATAAAACGTTGTTTTGAATATCCAAGCTGATTTGATGACAGAGAAAATTAGCCACTATGATGAAGAGATAAGGAGCGAGAGGGCAACCTTGCCTAACAGACCTATGAATAGAAAAGGAAGAAGTGATGCCGAAGGTAGTCGCGATTCACGTAGTAGCATCTGAGAATAAGCATTCTACCATATGAATGAACTTAGGGCCAAAACCCAATTTAGTCATGGTTTGGATAATGAAGTCCCACTTAATGTTATCATAGGCTTTAGCGTAGTCAAGCTTCATCA
>MNCI01013173.1:96462-148866 GCA_015680685.1 Gnetum montanum
ATACAGTAGCGACGATAGTGAGCCCCGTTAACCTCAATTCCACGGTCGGAGATGACTCGACCTAAGGTGCTAACTATGTCTCGCTCAAGAGGTGAAAAGATTAAAGGAAGATGAGGGAGCTCTACATAACAAGGGATAATATTAAAGGCTGGGTCGTTGACATTGAAATCAAATTTCCAGGCCCGGGTGATAAGTGTAGCATTACGAGTAGGGAAAATTCGAAGAGAGAGAGCTTTCTCGATTTGAGATGCCTTCGAAAGCTCAGCAAGGACAAAATTATGAGCATAATATCGAGCATGTGAGACTTGAATTTCGTGGGCTTGTAAAATAGTTTTAATATGCAGATTGATGCTTAAAGAGCGAGGTAGATAACCTACTATTTGAAAAAAAATAAAACGTGCAGAAAAGTCATGAGAAATAGAGTCAAAAATATCTTGAGGTATCAGAAAATCCAAAGATTCTAAGTTGGGAGAACTCCCCTGAGGAGAAGAAGGAGCAACCACTAAAGATTCGTCCATATCCTTGCCTGAAAGGAGCTCCTCGTCCATTGGAACTGGCTCAACGTCAGTAGGAACGCGATGGTAGCCCTGGAACAACCTGCAACAATAGCACCACCATGCAGATCCTGCTGCCCACTGCTACCACTACCCCACAGCCACAAGAGCGCGGCACAGCGACCCTGGCTCACAGCCACCAAAGCACGACACTCGTGATAGATGATCAAGCGCTTCAAGGTCCTCTGTTCAAAGTTTCCCCGATGCTGGTTTTAGATTTGATTCTAAATCTAGGTTCCCAGATCTGCAAATGGGGGATTCAACTCTGGTAGAGCTGAGCACCTGCGCCCAGCAGAGCACCTGCATGAATGCTGCGTACCCTGCCACGCCCACCGCAGCTCAACCCGCAACGCCTCTGCAACCAGCAAAAGAAATCGACCTGCAACCCCCGCGCTCAGATCTTCCACCAGAAAATGATATTTAGATTTCGTTGCTTTGAATGGACGTGAGGGTTTTTTCAGATCTGAGGGTTTTTTCAGCAGCGCTCGTGGTTCCCGCGGTGGCCGAGGATGTGCACGTGTAGTGCGTGAAGTGGTGCTCAGGGCATTGGTCTTCCGCGATCGGTCCTAACGGTCCTTCTGTGATCGAGAGAGAAGGCCAAAATTCGAACTCTCTCAACATTATAATTTGGCGATTTCCAATTATTATGAAAAAATTATTATAGAAACACAACATACAGTTTATCCCTACCTAACTTCACGATATAGTGAAGTTGGAGCCTAAAAGTATTTTTAGGGATACATCCTTATTTGATAGGCTTGAAAGCTTAACTAATGTGAAAGAAGATGATAAGCCTTCTATGCAAGATGTGTGCCATTATGACAAATGTTCTCTAAAAGCAATCGAAGACAAGTTAGATAATGTGATTGAGACATTACGTTAATCATTCCAAAAGTAATGCAACACTTTGGAATATTGTGGAGAAACTAAAATCCAATAAGTGTTGGTGAAAAAGAATAATGCGCTAAAAGCAAAAATAAAGAGCTTTGTGGCCAACGAAAATAGTTGCATGGATAAGCTTCTTGATTTGAATCAAAAAATGGGTAATGACATTGTAGCACTAAATATTGAAATATGCATGCCAAGAATGCATTGGTGGCCAAAAACATTTACTCTAATAAAAGCAACATCATAGAAAACCTTAAAAATGCTATGATGTTGTACATTTTCTATATTTCTTTAATTGTCTAGTATTTTTGGAAGCTTCTCTTTTAATATCCTTAATGTCAATGTGTGTAATCGATTTGGATGATATGGATACACCCAAAGCATCCAAGAGATTATTTGCTTCTGTTGAGTATAACAAAGGACAAGTAATCCATAAAGCAATAGGTAAGTAAAGTTGATATTGTTGTTGGATTTGTTACATTTAGAAATTAAAATATTTAATTTGTTGGTTACTGTAATCTTATTATATGTATGAAGCAATAATAGTAAAATGTTGTTTGAGTTTTTGATCTAATTTTTCCATCTTACAGTAGATGGCAATGTTGATTTTGAAACGCCAATAATTGATGAATGTGCAACAATTGACAGAGTGATGCAACTGGTTGTTTCTGGTTTGGTTGACAATAAAGAGCTTCTAAGGACATCATTTGCCACATATATTACCACATGATTCTCTTTTAGGATTTTATATAAAAAAGGGTGAAAAGAATGATTGAATGATGACATCTTTGATATTTACATCATGCACTTGAAGGAACTTCAAAAGTGTTTGTATGGCTTTCATGAATTTATAGAATAAAAAATATTTTATTTTCAACACTATGTTTCAATGTTATGTGAAGTCCTTGGAGGGCAAGATACAGGCTACTTAGAATAACCAATCGAAACATAAATCAAAGAATAGGAGCAAAAGACATATCATTAATGTTGAAAGTGATACATTGGTTGAAGAAGATGTTGATGATTTTGTTGTAGAAATAGATATCATTAAAGAGCTTAAAATAAAACGTGTTGGGATGAGTTTTTACAATCTGAACACACATTCTTCTATCTTTCTTTCAACACTAGTGGACATTGGGTTTTTGTTGACATATTGCATATAAAATTTTGGTGTATGATTCAATGCTTTCTACACAACATCTTGCAGTAGTTAGAAAATTGATGTTGAAGTATATTGAGTATTTATTTGATGAGAATTCTATTTGCTTTGATGTTGTTATGGATGTCAAGAGAAAGAGGAAGAAAGTAGCTTCAAAATGAAATGTAATTATAGTAGAAGGTCTTCCCAAATAAGAAAATTGATATGACTATGGAATGTATACAATTATCTTTATGAATCACTTAGTACTTTGTGAAGAGTTGAAATTCACTTCTGATTATGTTTTAGAGTATCAAAAAACCATCATACGGGAAATTCTAAGTTCTCTTAGAGTCCATCAAGTTTGGAGAAACAAGTGTTTGTGACATATGGTAAATGAGAACTATAGTGAACATGGTTCATTTGTATTAAATGATGTATGAAAATCTGATTACAATCATTGTCCATGATGCATTCCATTTTGTTGATGCTATTATGTTGTAGAATGCATCTCTTCCATGATTTTGTAAATGACTTTGGTTATAATAAATATCTTTCTTGTTTTTGTAAAAGTATGTGTAATAAATTGTCCATAATGTTGTAACATTAATGTGTAATAAATTGTCCATAATGTTACGACATGTTTAATATTTTTGGTCTCATAACTCATCCTTAATTGTGGCTCATATGTTACGATAAGTCTGATGCCCACAGTTAAACAAAAGCTTCAAAAATATGCTCAAAACAAATATTTGGTATTAAAAAAATATAAAATATTAATCTTAAAGGTAGTAGTTTTAATTGATATTCATTAACATGCATGTTGCATTGTCCTCACACACATGTTCTATGAGCCACTGCGAAATGTAGGGCATTGCACTTTAGCATGCTCAACCTTTAGCCATAGACTGCAATGTCATGCGTATCACATGTCACTACAGTCCCCAATGAGACTATGATCTACATGACGTTATAGCCCTCAGGCATAGACTATAATGACATGCATCTCGTAGCTTCACTGCTATCTTCAGAGTGTGATAACATGCAAGTCGTAAGGTATCACACTGTGTTGAGCATGTCTCTATTTCATGCTACAAATTGATTATGACTTGAACCTCTATGCATTGTCTTTGAGTTATCATGCTTCGAGGGCTATGTGCCTCATAGTGTGTTGCATTGTGGTTTTCTAGTCTTTCTTTGAGATTGCTAGGGAAATGCCATTTGCATGGTAACACACTATGACCTACAGGTCTTTTTTTTAAGGTTATGAGTGATATGAAGATTGTAGGTTTCACACTATCATCTATGGATCTCTGTTTCAGAATGCGATGGACATGTGACTTGCAAGGTAACACACTGTGTCATTTTGGGCTTTTCTTTAAGTTGGAAGGGATATGCGACTCGTAGGGTAGTGCACTGTGCCATTCTGTGTCATTCTGGAAGGGTGAGAATTAATCGAATGGAATTAAGTCCTTTTGGAAGGCAATTATTGCTTTGAGATCCTAGCTACTAGAAGGCAGAGAGCCAACCAATTAGAATTTCTAGTTGAATTGCAGGTAGGTGCAAGTAGCACCTTCTTGTAGTCCCAACTGATAAACACCCAAGGTCATTCAGATGACATTAAGACCTTTTGGAAGGCAACTATTGCTCTGAGATCGTGACTTTCAAAAGGCAAAGGGCCATCTGGTTGGAAGTACAAGCGGAATTGCATGTAGGTGCAAGTAGCACCCTATCATAGTCCCAATTAGAAGGTACCTAAGCCTTTTGAAAGGAAAAAATTCACTTATAATTTGATGCTATCAAAAGGAATAAGGTCATTTGAAAGAGTGAGGATCAATTGGATAACATTAACACCTTTCGAAAGGCATCTATTGTTCTGATATCATGGCTTCTAGAAGGCATAGGGCCATCTGGTTTGAAGTACCAGCTGAACTATGTGTAGGTGCGAGTAGCACCCTTTCACAGTTCCAACCGGAAGATACCAAGGCCTTTGGTAGGGAAAAATCACTTGTAATTTGAGACTATTGGAAGGAATAAGGTCATTCGATAGGGTGAGGATTAATTAGATGTAATTAAGACCTTCTGAAAGGTAACTATTGCTTTAAGATTGTAGCTATCGAAAGGCAACATATCATTGGAAATGTGTATGGATTGTGAGTTTCTTTTATTTGTCATGGGACCAAGCAAGCCTTGACAGTAACCTCCTGATGTGTCAATATGATTTATTTCTTTATATATAATACATGCAACATGATCAACTCCTTTCATATAGCAAACTATGAAATGACATTGACAACTAGTCTTTCTTCTAGTCTTATTTTTTTTCTACCTTCTCTAGGTGTTATTGCTATGGTAACATTGGGTCCATACTAGCAATGATAACTAATAAAAAAACATATTCAAATAAGGGTCAAAATCTTCTAAATTGTGCATCTTTATATTATAAGACATTATTACATAAATATGAAACAATGATAACTTACATTATGCAATTGGTGTAATGGTTTTCTCATGAGCATGTCTTCTTTGTCCATTTCTATTTTTTTTTTCATTCTATAGAAAAATTCGCAAGGAAAGATCTCATTCTTCTATTTTCCTTTAATAAAATCATCTACTCTATCTCTATATATCCAAGCAAATGCATCATCATAGAAATAAGAGGATATCATCTTTTGAAAAATGGCCTACTGGGGGATTTTGTATTTCTTGTTGCTACATAGTTTTTCAAAAGTTGGCATGCTCTCGTCTTCCTTGCATTCTCCAAAGTTTTGTTTGTAAGGAGTTGGTGCGGTGTTTTCTATAGTTCACCCCTTCTGCCCAAGGATAGTGCAAAGTAAAAATAAATAAATAAATAAAATACAAAGTTTAATAATTCCCACAATGCAAAACTACATTCTAAGAAAAATTAGTAATGTAATTTCAGGTATTACGACATCCTATCCTAACATTAGCTTTAGCAAGTAATAAAAAGAAATACAACCATATAAAAAAAATAAAATTCTCCATTTTAGTCAAATCACAAACTATCAAACCTAATCCTAGTGGAAGAAAAAAAGATAATAAATCTAGAATTGTGGTGTGGTTGAACTTACCCTCTGTTGATGCCTTCGTAGCCTTGCTTTGTAGCCTTCTATGATGCTACTTCTCACCTGATGTCTGCTATGCGTGCATGTGAAAGTGAAAGCGAAAGCAAAACTACTAATAACGGTTGAGCTGATTCATTTTATTTTATTTTTACATTTTACCTCATGATGCGAGGTTTTGCGACTCGCATTTTATAGAAACTTGCGAGTCGCACTATAAATCTCTTATTGTAGGTTTAATTATAGTACCGTGTCCCACATTTTTAACTTCCTACTCATAGTTTGATCTGTATGTTGCAAGGACCTGTGAGAAGCACTTTCCCACATTCTGAAAAGTGTGAGCTACTAGAAGTTGCAGTGGAATGCAATTTCTATCGAAATACATGAATTGCAATATGTTGCAAGTAGGATTACTTGGCACTATCCATACCATATTAAAAAGAACCTTAACATATATCAACAACAACAAAAAATTAACACAAGGTAGAATAATCTCTTAGGATACCAACACTTCTATTATAAAGTTAGTATTTAATTTTAAAACTTATGATTGGTCATTGGATGATAATTAACTATGATGAGTATTGGATGATAGTTAACTATGATGAGTTGGACACATTAGTATGACATTAGGAATCATAAAATTTTTCATGTTTGATAGATCAAAATAGCTAATCTAATGGGTGAAACTTTAGCCTTATGTCACTTATCATCTATTAAAACAAGCTTAAGAGATATGGTTATCTATTAGAAGAGTACTAGCTCTTTCTAACATGTATTTCATATAGGTACAATAGGTTATATAAGAACTAGAAATTGAGATAAATAATGATACTAAAAAATACTCAAATTGTATAATAGGCANTGAAACATAAGCATGACAATAGGAATCATAAAATTTTCAATGTTTATTGTTAGAAAGAGTATGNTGAAGGCACAAGAATCTCTTGGGATACCATCACTTGCATTATAAACTTAGTACTTAATTGGAAAAGTTATGAATATTCATTAGATGAAGGTTAAGTATGATAACTGTTAAACATAAGCATGAAAATAGGAATCATAAAATTTTCAATGTTTATTGTTAGAAAGAGTATGTGGTTTTCATTTATGATTTAATGTTAGATGTTAATTTAAACATTGTGTTATATTGGGCTCAAACCATAACATTACTTTAGGGTTTAGGGTTTAGCAAGTTGCTAGGATTTAGGGTTTAGGATTAAGCAAGTCACAATGACCTTCCAAATAACACTTTTCCGTCTAATAGACTCAGGTTTCAAGTAATTGTTTCCTATCAAAAAGTCTGAGTGCCTTCTAGTAGGGACTGTAGAAAGGTGCTAGTTACATTGCCTTGTAGTTTAGCTAGAATTTTCAACTAGATGATCCATTGCCATATGAAAGCCATGATCCTCAAGCAATTATTCACAACTGAAAGATCTTAATGCCTTTCGGTTGATCTTGAGCCTTCTAGATGACCATCCTCATTCTTGAGGCATCAAATTACAAGCAATCATTCCCTTCTAGAAGGTTTGAGTGCCTTCTAGTTGGGACTACAGGAGGATGCTAGTCATACCCCCTCGTAGCTAATTTTGAATTTGCATGCAAATGGTCCTCTACCTTCTAGAAGCCAAAATCTTGAAGTAATTGAACCCTTCTGAAAGGTTTCAGTGCCTTCTAGTAGGAACTGCTAGAGGATGCTAGTTGCATTACCTCATAGTTCAGCTAGAATTTGCATTTGGATGATCCTCTTCCATTTGAAAGCCATAATATCCAAATAATTATTCGTAGCTAAAAGGTCATAATGCCTTCTGGTTGATCTTGAGCCTTCCAGATGACCATCCTCTTTCTGGTGGCATCAAATTTCAAGCAATTCTTCCCTTCTAGAAGGCCTAAGGGCTTTCCAGTTGGAATTGTAGGAGGGTGCTAGTTGCACCCCCTCATAGCTCTGCTAGAATTTGCACCTAGATGTTCCTTTGTCTTCTACAAACTAGGATCTTGGAGTAATTGAACCCTTCTGGAAGGTCTGAGTGCCTTCCGATAGGGATTGTGGGAGGTGCTAGTTGCATAGCCTCATAGTTTAGCTAGAATTTACAACTAGATAACCCTCTGTTATTTAAAAGCCACAATATTCATGCAATTATTCACAATTGGAAGGTCTTCATGCCTTCTAGTTGATCTTGAGCCTTCCAGATGACCATCCTTCTTTTGATAGCATCAAATTACAAGAAATTCTTCCTTATAAGAGGGTCTAAGTGCCTTTTCGTTGGGAATGTAGGAGGGTCCTAGTCACACCTTCTTACAACTCTCTTAGAATTTGCATGCAAATTGTCCTCTAACTTCTGATAGTTAGGATCTCGAAGTAATTGAACCCTTCCAAAAGGTCTGAGTGCCTTCCAATAGGGACTGTGGGATGGTTCTAGTTGCATAGCTTCATAGTTTAGCTAGAATTTGCAACCCAACAATTCTTTGCCATTTAGAAGTCATGATCTCTAATCAATTATTTGCAATCAGAAGGTTTTAATGCCTTCCAGTTGATCTTGGGCCTTTCGGATGACCATCCTTCTTTTGGTAGCATCAAATTTCAAGCAATTCTTTCCTTTCAGAAAGTCTGGCTACCTTTTAGTTGGGATTACGAGAGGGTGCTAGTTACATCCCCTCATAGTTTGGCTAGAATTTGTAGGTAGATGACCCTTTGCCTTCTGGAGGCCAAGATCTTAGAGTAATCAAACCCTTCTAGAAAGTTTGAATGTCTTTTGGTAGGGATTGCAAGAGGGTGCTAGTTGCATAGCCTTGCAATTTAGCTAGAATTTTCAACTAGACAACTCTTTGTCATCTAGAAACCATGATCTCTAAGTAATTATTCACAACCAAAGGGTCTTAATGCCTTCTAGTTAATCTTAAGCCTTTTGGATGACCATCCTCCTTCCTATAGCATCAAATTACAAGTAATTCTTCCCTTCTGGAAGGTCTGACTACCTTCTAGTTGGTATTGTAGGAGGGTGCTAATCGCACCTCCTCACAGTTTGGCTAGAATTTGCACCTAAATGGTCCTCTGCCTTTTGAAAGTTAGGATCTTGAAGTAATTAAACCCTACTAAAAGATCTGAATGCCTTCTGGTAGGGATTACAAGAGGGTTCTAGTTGCATGGCCTCATAGTTTAGTTAGAATTTACAACTAGGTGAACCTCTACCATCTGGAAGCCACAATCTCTAAGAAATTATTTGTAATTGAAAGGTCTTAATACTTTTCGATTGATCTTAAGCCTTCTAGATGACCATCCTCCTTTTGGTAACATCAAATTACAAGCAATGCTTCCCTTTTGAAAGGTATGAATGCCTTCTAGTTGGGACTATAGGAGGATGCTAGTCACACACCCTCATAGCTTTACTAGAATTTGCATCTAGATGGCCCTCTACTTTTCAGAAGCTAGGATCTTTGAGTAATTAAACCCTACTAGAAGGTTTGAGTGCCCTCTAGTAGGGACTACAAGATGACCCTCTACCATCCAAAAGCTACAATCTCCAAGCAATTATTCATAACCAGAAGGTCTTAATGCCTTTTGATTGATCTTCAGTCTTCCAGATAATCATCCTCCTTCTAGTAGCATCAAATTACAAGCAATTGTTCAATTTTTGAAGGCCTAAGTACCTTTCAATTAGGACTACAGGAGGATGCTAGTCACACCCCCTTGCAACTCTGCCAGAATTTACATTTAGATGTTCCTATGCCTCCTAGAAGCTAGGATCTTAGATAAATTAAATCCTTTGGAAGGTTGGAGTGCCTTCCAATAGGGACTGTGGAAGGGTGCTAGTCACACAACCTTGTAGTTTAGCTAGAATTTGCAATTAGATGGTCCTTTGCCATCTGGAAGCCACAATCTTCAATCTATTATTTGCAACTGGAAGGCATTAAGATCTTCTGGTTGATCTTAAGACTTTTGGTTGGCCATCCTCCTTTCAGTAGCATCAAATTACAAGTAGTTGTTCCCTTCTAGAAGGTCTGAGTGCCTTCTAGTTGGAATTTTAGGAGGGTGCTAGTCACACCCCCTTATAGTTTCCACAAGATGTTAGCATATGCAAGTCATAGTTTGACATCGTTAGCATGGGTATCCATTCATGTCAACATGAAACACATTCGTGAGCATGATGACACATTCATGAGCATGATGACACATTATCCATGTATATTAATAAAATATTCACATTATGCATACCCATGTCTTGACCTACCACATCATAGGCTTTATAATTGCCTAATGGGAACAACAGTAACCTTGTCTCGATGATAGTTAATTATGTTGATAATGCTTTTCTTTATTATTGCAATCCAAAATTTTAACTTTTCTTTTTCTTTCACTAGGAGTTTGAAACTTAAGTGTCTCAAGGAAAAGAAAATCACAATGACTTAAATAGGCTTAATGCTTATAGGGTGTTGGAATCTAAAACATTTTTTAACAATTTTTGCCTTAGCTCACTTTATTTTGTTGGGATAAGACTTGGATGGTGATTATTTATCTTCAAGATACATAGTCAAATTAGAACTATATAACTCAATATTTCTTACCAAATCAAGAGTTTTACTTCTAAGATAACACTTCATTGTTTCAAGTGACTATGTAGGCTTAAACATAGGCCTTGGGAGCAAAGGCTGTTAGAACCAAAAACCTTTTTCTTTTATATATAATGACAAGGTGTTAACCTATTGGTAAGATTCTTGATCTAAAAGCTCCAACTCATAGCCACAATTCTAGTAGATAATGCTAAGTTTTGAAGTTCTAATTGAACTATATATTTTAAGGTGCACCTATATCTTTTTGGCCTTGTTAAGCATATGGAATTTGTTTCCAAACTATTTTGTTTTCATAAATGTTTTTTTTTAAATAAATCATCTTATTTGTAAAGAGGAATTGGTTTTACAAGTAGGTAGAAAGATTTACATTCAACCAATTACATTTTATAATCTTCATAATTCTTGCAAATTTTGTCATCATGAAGGACATTTATTTAATGTTTGTCCTTTTCTACTTAAGAAAAAAATATATTGATGAAAATAAAAAATGTATTCAAATTGAAAAGGAGAAAAAATAATATGAAGCTAAAATGACAAAAAATTAAGTTAATGAAACTGAAACTAAAACTAAAGCTTAATTACGTCCAAAAACCCATAGGATCTATTCAATAGATGTTACAAGTTAATGTTAATGACAAGAATAATCAAATGAAAATTGATAAAGTTGAATTTTGATGGGCTACGATATCATATATATGATATCACAACACTAACTACGTCATCGTATATGTGATATCATGAAATGCATGATAACCTATAAATATAGCACTTAGGTGCACAGATACACGATAGATTTCATTCCGTAGTGACAAAATGCTTTTAGTTTGTTTTCATAAATTTAGTCTTAATTACTTAGAAGTGTGAATGCCTGTAGTGTAGTGTGACTTAGTGAATGGAGTCTGGATTCAAACATTTGTACTTGAGCACAAGTATGATTGGCAATAAAGATTGAGCTATTTCATACTATTGCATCATTCTCCTAGTTTACTGCTTTACTTAGAATAATGTTTATCATATTCACTTAGAGTATTGATTACTGCTTTTGTAGTTAATGTTTTACTATTCCATGCACTTTACTTTTTCTATTGTTAGTATGTAGAATGGATATGACTCATTTTGAGCGTAAAGTGTGATCATTTGGTAATCCAGCAGTCTTATCTCTTGTTTCACCTAGTAGCAAAATACTTGGTAATCCTAGTAATGATTACATAAGCCCAAGACATGTATGGAAAATTAGGACTAGATATCCATCACCTTAGAGTAGAATAGATTTGGTTACTATTTTACTTAGAATTAGAAACTATTTTTACTTTACCATATTTGCTAGGAGAAATGGCCTATCAACATCAACATATCATATACCTCACTGTGAGCTAAACCATACACATAGACTATACTAGCTCCACATGGGAAGATAATGGTCCTAAACTTAAACTAATTACTAGCATATTCACATTACATTATCCATAGATTATGATTTGGTTGCACCTAAACACTTGTGACTTGTATGGTTGGATGTTGCAGTACTCCACCACTCATCATTGGTATCATGGCCAAGGAAAAGTCAATGCATGCTGAGTAATTGATTTCATAAAGTTTGTTGTATCAGAATTCAAAGTAAAATTCATAACCTAGAAAAATAAGCACACTTAACCAAACTTCTTAAACCATAAAATGGCTTCAAACAAGGATACATCACCACCTACCAAAGAAAAAAATAGGGACAATGATAGAATTAGTGATGAAGAAGAATGGAGTATGCCAATGCAAACAAGAATTACATATGCTTACACTGATCCTTATCATCTAGATTTTACTTTAATATTTCATAAGGATAGTCAAATAAAGTGGGGAGACATACAAGGAAACATAGTCCTACCTCTAGATCGAGTAGCACTTAACATGCTCCAAACTACCTTACGGGGAATGAATCTGAACTAAATACAGGAAGGGTACCATGTGACTAAGCACATGACAAGGCCCTATGAACCCACAAAAGAGTAGATGAAGAGAGATGCTACCATAGAAATCAAACATGTACACAATAAAGGGAAGTAGGCTAACACTTCCGTTATCTTGGAATAACTTGATGTCGGTGTGTTTATTATAGAACAACTCCACCAGAATCAAGAAGAGCCTTAAAAAACACCTATCATTAGACTTGAGGAACTTGTCAAAGTTCAACTAGATTCCACCTTAACAATGACACCTAAGAGGGAGGCTACTGACTCAAAGTATAAGCAAGACTCAAGGCCAAGAGTCTTTGCTGGATCCTATAGGGAAGAATACCAAAGTTATGAAAGGAGGACAAGCCAACACTATTCTTCTATTACCTCATCTTCATCCTCACAACCGTCAATGAACTCTAATAAGAGAAGGCTAAGGTACCAAGACCATTACAAGGAGGAGAGAAGAACTCATGATCACCATGACTATTGTTCAAGGCATTCAAATGAGAACGATGAAGGTTATGAATGAAGAAGATGCAAGGATAGAAGAGAAGATCATGAAAGGTATGATCATAGAAGTGGGTATTGCTATAATAGAGCACACAAACTTGATCACAATGATGAACCCCTGATGAAAACCTATAGCATCATTAACATCTAGGAAGCTATTTACGTTTCGACCAGGCATGTGAAGGATAGCCATATGAAATGGCTTGATATGAATAACATGCTAAGATTTGAGGATGGTTATAATGTTGATCCACAACACCACCTCTAAGCATTCCATAATGTTTGCATCCTATAGAACATTGAAAGTATTTGGCAGAAGTTGAAGTTTTTCCCACGAATACTTGTGAACGAGGTTGAGAGTTGGTACAAAACACTTGAATTTAAATAAATTAGAAGATGGAGTAGCATGCTAGATATCTTCAATGACAAATATCAAACCTACTCATAGGTGTCTAATTTAAGGAAACAAATCCAAAGATAGAAGAAAGGGACTCATGAAATGCTTGATGCAACAATGGATATGTACTATTCACTACTGCATATATGCCTAGTCCATGGATTCTCACAACGAGAATAGCTAAGGCACATTGTAGATTGGTTATGAAATAAGACTAAAGAGATCCTTGGAGTTTATGCCCAAGGTCAATTATCTAAAATGACTACCCATCAAATTTAGAGACTAATTGACCAATTAGCAAAGAAAGAAGGTGAGCTAAGAAAAAGAGAATTAGCTAAAGAATATAATAGAGATCCATCCATCATAAAAAGAGATGCATGAGTTTATGACACTCAAGAAGAAGAAACCTTGGAATAGGAAATTCAAAAGAAGACTATACTATTTCAGAAAACTATAACTGATATTGTGGAAAAGGTAGAAAAAATGTGCAACTTAGTAGTTAAAAAATTTGCAACAATATTAAAAATGGTGGAGGAAAGAACAGAGAAAGCCTTTGAAAGAGGCAAGGATAAGAAAAAGAAGAAAGATTTTGGATGAAAGAGCAAAGTGGCTTTAGTGTCTGACTGTTTAGACACAAGCTTCACCAATGAGGAGGGATGTGTTATATGCTAGTACGAACATCCTAAGGGATGTTATCCTATGATGGCACACTTACAGGAAATAGGGACATATTCACTTAACCCCAGATTTGTTAAGAAATAGATGCCCAAAAGGTTACCTTATCCTCAAGGTAACTACAGGTAGAACTTCCAACACATGTACTATCCCAGTGGAGCTTTGCCACAACCACAAGAGCAACACTATCAGTAGTGGCAATAACCACAATCATGGGCCATGCCACCACCTCTCCAACAATATCCATATTAGCATCTAAATCCATATGGATATTTCATACAAGATCCAATTTCTCGTGGTAATGCTACTGTCCAAACTTTTCAATACTACCCAAGTAAGTACCACAAACTAATGCTACCAAGAATAGATCCAACCTCGCATACACATCCATTAGCAGTTGGTTCAAATAAACACTTGAATCCTTTACCATCAGTGCCACCTCCTATCATGCAAGGGGAACTACCATCATAGCCATAGCAAAAAAGTGCAAAAGGGTGGTTAGTATGCAAGAGGAGGTGATCACATGTGAATCACAACCTAGGAAAGGACTGTTCTTCTAAGTGAGTCCTGAAAATTTCAATGGATGGGAAGCACATCTACTTCTATCCCATTCACATCCAATACTCCTTAACATGACAAGCTTTTGTCTTCATCAAATCCAAATGTCACAACTGTCATGCTTACTTAGACAATCACACATTGGATAAAGACTTGATCCCTTCTACAAAAGTGAATTGATCCAAGAAGTCCCTTAGTTTACTTTCAGATAGGATAGAAATGATGCAAAGTTCTACTTGATTCTGGGTTAGGAGTGAACCTAATATTGCAAGACATGTATCAAGCCTGGAATCTACCACTGCTAAAGATGAGTAACATTCGGTTAGAGCTTGTAGACTAGTCAATCACAGTTTCACTAGGATAAGTGGATGATGTGATTATAACCATCAGTGGCTAGTCTTACCCTACATATTTTCTAGTTATTCATGTGAGGAAAAATGATGGAGAATTTCCAATTATTATGGGAAGAGCGTAGCTTAGCACTGTTGATACTAAGCTTGGAATTCGTGACTTGTCCTTGGAGATTTCCAAGGAAGATGAAGCTAGTATGATACCAAGATGAAGAGTTTCATGTATCACATATAGTGATAATGGATGCAATTGCATGTAGAGAATATGGGCTATCAAACAAGAGGATATCAAGGTATGCAAAAAATGTGTAGAAGAAATATGTGTGCAGAAATGTTTATATGCAGTTGCCACACAACAAGAGGACACTCAGTGGCTGATCACAAATGAAGAGATCGAATCCAATAAATACATAGAACTAGAAGAACAAATTGTTAGTACCTACGTTGAAGAGGCTGATAAGTTAGAACAATTAAGGGAAAGGCATTTGTACCCATGAAAAAAAATCAAAAGGAAGAGATAGACTAGGGACACTTGGAGATCTTGCACTTTATGGAACTAGAACTGTTGGAACTGAAGTTCCTATTGACAACATTGGAATATGCATTTTTAAACAATAAAAAGCTAGTAATAACCAATGCCAATTTGAAAGAAGAATAGAAGAGGAAGTTGCTGGAATTGATTAATAGATGGCCTACTACATTTGCATGGCCTTACAATGAGATGATAGGAATTGATCCAAGAATTGGTTAGCACTAGATATATACTGATCCTATAGTAAAACCATGATGTTAACCCCAACAAAGGCTCAATTCTAAACTAAAAGCAGTTAATGAAGAGTTGGAGAAATTGCTAAGGTAAGATTCATCTATCCTATTATGGATAATGAATGAGTCAGTCCTTTAGTAATTGTTTCAAAGAAGAAGGGAAAATGATGAGGCTACATTGACTTTTAGATGTTGAACACTACTACATTCAAGGATCACTTTCCTTTGCATTTGTTGATTAAATCCTGGACACCATTGTAGGACATGAATATTACATTTTTTTTTGGATAGATACAGTGGATACAATCAAATTTGCATTGCACTTGAGGACTAAGAGAAAACAATGTTCACTAGCCCATGGGGAACATTCACCTACAAGTAGATGCCATTTAGTCTTTGCAATGCACCATCCACCTTCCAAAGACTAGTATTAAGCATCTTTCAAAAATAGATTGGAAATGGTGTTGAGTTGTTTATGGATGATTTTTCGACATATGGACTATATTTCGATTAAGCAGTGGACTAGTTAGAATAAGTACCAAAAAGATGTGTAGAAACCAACCTTAAGCTCAATTGGTAGAAGAGCTATCTCATGGTCCAAGATAGTATAGTGTTAGGACATAAAATATTCTAGAAAGGTATTAATGTAGATCTTAAAAAGATTAAATTCATACAAAATGTCACTCAAAGATCATAGATAGTGAAAGATGTAAGATCAGTCTTAGGCCACATGACATATTATAGAAGATTCATATAAAATTTTTCAAAGATAGCAAAACCGCTCATGGAATTCATGAAGAAGGATGTGCCTTTTGAATGGACAAACTCATGTGAAAAGACATTTGAAGCCCTAAAATAGAAACTAGCGAAGACACAAATCCTTCAAGCTTTGCATTGGTCTAGACCTTTTTACATCATGATTGATGCTTCTAACTATGTGCTTGGTGTAGTATTAACACAATTAGATGATCAAAAGAGACCTTACTATATACACTGTGCCAACCGAAGCATCATTGGAGCACAATTAAACTATACCATAACAAAAAAGGATCTAATAGTCATGATGTACATGCTTGAGAAGTTCAGACATCATGTGCTTAAGCATCAGATCTATGTCCATACTGATCATGGTGCCATCTAGTTTCTTATGAACAAGCTAGTGGTTAGTCCTAGAGTGATAAGATGGCTCTTCATCCTACAAGAATTTAACATCATAATGATCAACAAAAAAGGAATAGAAAATTTAGTAGTTGATCATCTATCAAGGCTAAAATGGGATTCCGAAGATCAAGAAGAACTTTTATTAGATTGATTCCTTAATGAAGATCTATTTATCAAAATAGTACAAGTTGTAAGTACGACAAGGAAGTCATGGACTATCAACATAAGAGCTTTATACTAAATGAACTAAGAAAAAATGAGAGAAATTCCTTCATAGAGCAAAATATACATGGAAATTAATGACAATTTATACAAGATTTGTGTTGATGGGCTAGTCAGATGGTGTGTGTCAGAATGTGATCAACAAAGAGTCTTACAGAATATTCATGAAGGCCCATGTGGTGGCCACTATGCAAGGTGTAGAATGACACTCAAACTAATGATGGTAGACTACTTTTGGCCTACCTCATTTAGGAATGCCATACTTTTACACAATCTTGTGAGTGATGCCAAAGAGATGGAGGAATAATAGGTAGATATGAAGGATCTAAACATTGGATACAACCACTTAAACCTTTTGACATATGGAAAATTGATTTTATGAGGTCCATAACACCAATGTTGAATGGAAAAAGATACATAATTGTGATTGTGGATTACTATATAAAGTGGGCAGAGGTGACAATAGTAAAAGATTGCACAGCAAAGATAGCTATCAAATTTTTTCAAGAACATGTGATGAATAGATTTGAAGTACAAAGAATGCTAATATTAGATAATGGGACTCACTTCATCGGTACTATATTCAAAAAGCTCATGCAACAACTTGGGGTAAACCATAAGCTAACAACACCATATCATCCCCAAGCAAATGGCCAAGCTGAAGTTACCAACTAGGAAATTACTAGGATACTCACTAGAACAGTTAGTAGGTTTAGAAAAGATTGGAGCGCTAAACTGAATGATGCTCTATGGGCCTATAGGACATCCTAGAAACTACCTATAGGATACTCACCATATGAGTTAATTTATGGCAAGTTGCCAATGTTCCTAATCCAGGCAAAGCTCTGCACCCTAGCTATTGTTGGTGAACTTGACCTTGACTTGAGCTTAGCCCAACAAGAACATCTCATGAATCTAAACCTTTTAGATGAGAACATGCTTGTAGCACTCATGAGCAATCAAGTCCATAAACATTACTTTAAACTTAGGCATGATACATGGATAAGGCACATAACTATACAACTAGGTGATAAGGTCCTTTACTATAATCCTAATCATCTACCCTAAAAAGCTAAATTTCAAAAAATTTAGGAGGGACCATACATTATTCAAGCCACTTATCTATCTATTTCCTTACATATCTACCATCCATCATATCCACATAATCTTATTCTTGTTAATATCCAACAATTCAAATTCTATTATGAATATTCCAAGGAATCTACCCAATCTACCCAACTATCTTCTACATGTTCTATCTTTCATTTAATTGATCCTAATGATAGTCATGGGGGTGTTAATCTAGAACCATAGGTACTTTACTAAATTTCTCATTTTCTTTTCATTTTTCACATTCTTTGATATTTTCTCTTTCTTTTATACTTTTTCATTTCTTCAATTTTTGATATTCTTTAACATCTTTCAATTCCTTAATGTATTTTCATTCTTCACATATTTTTCCAGTTCTTACTATCTTTTCAGACTTTTTTTTCATGACATTTGTAAATAATTTTGATTGTTAATAAAACATATTAAGCATAAAACGAGATGTAGTCCAATAAGGTAAAGATTTCTCTATGTTATCAAGTCATAAGGGACTAATTATTTGAACAACGAGACCACGACATTCATCCATTCATTCCATTAATAAGAGGTTCTTACCATGGCCATAATGATATTCTTTCCATTATACAACTAAGAATAAACTTGTAATCATTATGCCTAGATTAACAAGTGAATAACCAAGTGGGTATGTAAAGGGTGTGACATCAAGGAGATTTGTGGACTCTCTTGGATTACTTTTGTGAGTTTTATCTTGTTCTTTATGGTATATTATATCCTTTTAGATCTAAAAAAATAGGAGTAAGAGTAAAATAAGTGCCACCTTATCATGTCACAAGAAAGACATGTTATCCATGCTTGAAGGTAGTCCTTTGGTAAGGTTGACATAGATAAAAATAAAGTCCATGCATAGAATAAATTTCTAAGGGTCCCATTGGAAAGACATGTTACCCATGCTTGAAGGTAGGCAACGTCTTAGGAATTTTAGAAAATTACAAATGCAATGAATCAACTCCTCCCTTGGACAATACGCTAAGTAATGATACTCCTTGCAATAGTGGTAGTCTTACAGTTGTAATTCCAAGAGATGAGATAATGCGATGTCACTGAAATGTGGTTTGGACTTGGTGTGAATCTTGGGCAGAAAGGCTAATGATTACTATAACCACTAATAAAACATAATAATTCATTATGCCTATGGTAAGATACCTCATGTCCCAATTTCTTTAAACCCTTCTAAGTCCATTTCATCTCACTGTATGAATAATCATAACTTGTGGTTTTGTGTAACATAGTGTCATTTTCTTGATTTGGTGGTACTAGCATGTGTGTTTTGCTAAATAGGTATGCATTATATTCAACTCCTTGAGTGCCTAAGGACATTTTAGGTGTGGTTATATAAGGGAATTAAGGGCTAGAGCTTGCTTTGGGGAGAACCCACTTGTATAACTGTTGTATCTTATACTTGGCAAGCAATTCCGCATCATCTTGAGCCTTCCAAAAAATAAATAAATAAATGTCAATAAAAAAAACTCCCTTAACATTTAAACTATTTGTTCCAATAACATGAATTCATTACCCATATCATCTATCTTATCAAAAATTAATAAGCTTTCATAGCTCGATATTCCTTCTTTATACACTTTCCATGTCAAGTTTTTGAAAAATATGCATCTTTCCTAGCCCAAGATCCTCTGAACATGTCTTATATCTACAAAACATTCAAAATGATTCATTTTTGCTCATGGAAAGTCAATGAAAAATTTTCAAATTTTGCCTATGATATAGGATCTTCGATATCATAGCTCCTATGATATATAATCTATGATATTGTAGCGCAAAAAGACTATATATATGTAGGGACTTAGTGAAATTTTTAATTTTTAGCTTTTGAAGAGAGGGGAGAGTTTTTGCAATTTTTTCTCTTGAATTTTAAGCTTTGACCTCCCAACTTCCAATACCCATAAGTTCATACTCATAGCTTTGATTTTCATGATCCTCAAATCGTATTGATCACAAAGCTTTCAACTTAGTTATGGGGGTGTGCTAAGTGTGATATTGCAAAAATTGGAGTTAGAATTTGCTAACACTTGGAAGGAACTTTAAGGGTAAGACTAAAGGAAAAATTAAAAATTCTTAATAAAAATCAAGCCAAAAACATTTAAATAATCCTCTTAATGAACCATACTAACCATTATGAGTCATAAATAAGAACAAAATGGATAATTGTGAAGGGTTATAAGGAAATTAATGTCTACGGGGTTTCTTTTTGGAAATTTTTCCAACTCTGTAATCATAATGAGCTAAGAATTGATCTAATTAAGGATATGAGAAAGGAAAGGAGTTATCCAAATCAAAGTAAACATTCTAATAATTCTCAAATCCTTAATGATTGCAAATGGTCCCAAAGAGAGGAGCAATCGGAGAACCCTCATAGATGATAAGCAAAAGACTAAGAGGCTAAGAAAGAGGTCGAATAAAAGAGTAAGATCCTAAACATGTGGAGTAGGAAGCCTAATCCTTTAGCATCCATCATGAAACTCTTGCTACAAGACATTCAATACAAGCAGAGGTAGAAGAACCACAAGCATAGGGACAACACCTCATGCTATCATTGGAATGCCTCTAGATCATCCAAGAGAAGTCAATCCTAATCTTGCTAAAGGATTTGTAGAATTTGTTTTGGAAGTGATAAGGATGCAACTCGAAGTGTCACCACCATGGCCCATACTTTCAAATAGTGGAAAATGTTATTTAGGGGAGACCTACTAATTCTAGCATAATAAAGAAGAAGATGCTATAGTTAACATTGAAGAAGTCTTCATTTTGTATTTAATCAAGGCAATAGTTGAAGCCTTGAACATGCCCAATGAAAGGGCAAGACTAGCACATCTATCAACTAGGTTAGATACAGAAACTAGAAAACTATGGCTGAAGAGGGCATATGGCAAAGAGGACAAGGAGTACAATGAGTTGACTCTAGAGGAAAGAATTTATTTTAAAATTTACAGATATCACTTGTTTTCCAACAAAAAACCTAAACATGCTATCCACATATGTAGTTGGAGGAAGTATGATTCTAATGGAAAAATATAATGCAAATATTGCACAACTCTATTTCTTGGAGATATAGAGGTGATTTGAAGAAAAGAAGACAAGAAAGCTAACACTTCCATTCCCTTCCCTAATCAAGAAGTTGTGTAAACATGTTGGAATCCTGGGGTACATCAATGATGTTCTCAAGAAAGCTTAGAACACTTCATATGCTAAAATGCTCAAGCCAACATCACCAAAGAAAGATTAGATGGAAGAACAAATAGATGCTAGGGAAACCATGTAGATTACTGAGCAATAGTAGTAGCAAGTTCTACCGCTATTACCATAGGATTATAGGCCATCCATGAGTCATTTGCAATAAATCATAGAGATCATTAGTTAGGGAATGTATGAGGAGGCCAAACCCTATAGAGTAATTAATAGTTCCATTTAGATAATAATTTCCATAGAACCTACAAGTGGACAGATATCATTGCATTTAGGAGAAGAGGCCCGATGGTGGCAATAGAATTCTGGGAATAATGCATCATTTTAAGTGGTGCTTGAAATAGGAGAAGGAGCCACAATTATGGTTATGTAGCACCATGATGCAACATGAGCCATAGAAGTGATCATAGATCACATCAGGGAATCCTTTAAAGTACCTATTATGCCACTAGCTAATCTAACAAGAACAAGGAATGTTCAAATGTTAGCTAGTACCTCAATGACTCCTACCAATTATGAGGATGTACTGGAAAAACTATTGCAGACTAGGCAAGTAATGACAACTCTTTTTGACATTCCAATTGATGTTACTACAGTGTAGTTAGAACTTATTGCAAAAAAGGGTAAGTTAGTCATGGTAGAGACTAGGGTAGAGCATGAAGAAGCTGAAATTCTTAGACTACAAGAAGAGCTCACAACCTTGAGGGCTAAACGCAATGATCCAATGTAGTATGTTGTGCCAGACTAGCTAGATCAATTCAAAATGGAATAACTAAATCACATAATGGAGCAAAATAAGTATATGGTAGATGAGAAGGAGAAAGTGGTGTGAAATGCCTCAATAGCATAAGCACAGATGTATGTACATGCTAAGGCACTCAATGTAGCATAAGTGGAAAATAGAAAACTAGTTGTAGATAACACCAGGTTGATTATTGTAGAGAAGTAAAAAAATTTTCCTGAAGAGAGCATTCATTAGTTAAGAGAACAACTGATGAAGGTCAACCAGGATATGAGCCACTTAGCAAGAGAAAAAAATTCCCTCTCAATGAGGAAGGTATGTATAATTAGATGGAAATTAGCCATTGAAATCAACGCATGGTAGAATGAAGCTAAGAAGCACAAGAGGCTCAAAGAACACTATCCAAATCAAGTGGGCATGTATAAACAAATTAATGAGAAGGAAATCTAAATGGCAAAAGCCCAGATTAATTCCATATCAGCACAAAATCTAGACTAGAAATCCATCTTGGATAGTTATACTCATGTCCACCAAGCAGAAATTAAAAACAAAGACCTACAAATAGAAGATTTGAAAGAATACATGCGGTTACCTAACCTTTGTTATGCTAACTTGACCATGTTGGTAATAGGTAGGCCTAAAAATGAGCTCGAACAATAAGTAGCAGCCACATATACATTGTATGAAAAAGAATTTGTGAATCAAAAATATGCTTCATAGAAACTTCAGGTGGTAAACTGTGAACTAGAAATAGTTAGGGCTAGCCACCAAGGGAAAAAAGATATTGCAGGGAACCTAGTCTAGAGACTGTATGACTATAATGAGTTACAAGCTACGGTAAAGGCATTTGAGAAGAAAAGAAGGTAATTTGTAACAAAGTGATGAAGCATCAAAGTGTCACATCGATGGCCCCCTGTCGATGTGGCCTTATCAATGTGGTGTTGCCTCGTTGACGGGGCCATGTCAACATAGCATTTGCTACATTTATGAGGCCTTGTTAATGCATCTCCATAATAAGTTATATGAAAATGCACTCACCCACCGTGTTTATGGGGAGTCTTTTCATAGTTGTAGTAGAGCATTTATAGTTTTGTTATTTAAACTTAGAATATTTTTTCTGAGTGCCTACAATAAGAGTCAAAAAGTACACGGATCTTTATTCAAGCAAATGTACTTGAGCACACTGGTGTGAATGGTAATAAAGACAAGCCTTTTGATCAAACCTTAGAATACTTGGAATAGATTAATGATTTATTTTTGTATTTACCATTTTCATTAATTACATGATTAATTAAGATAAGTAAGTATTTAATTAAGTAACTAATTAAACTAAATAGATTAAACAAATAAGCATGACTTCTTTAAGCATAACATATAGCACTTGGTAATCCTAGTAGCACTTAACGCTTGGTAACTCAGCAATGTTGTATGCATTCATGATGTGTATGGAAAGTGGGACTGGATGCTTATGTTAGGATGGTTGGTTATTAATTAGTAATTAGATTAGTTAAATTGGTTAATAAATTATGTTTCAACTTGTTATTAATCATAGGTAAATAAAATATAAAATAATAAAAATTCATATGCCCCAATTACACTTAACCATATAACTAAGCTTTACAAATGTAGTTGGAAAGACAATGATCATCATGATTAGATTTCACTCCCTAGAACCAGTGTACTTAGGAACTTAAGGTATACATAATTTGACTGAATTATGTGTGAATGCTTGTAATTTGTATGGTTAGGTGTAGGGTATACTCACCACTCATCATTGGCGTCATTGTTGAGGACCTTTAGTTTGTTATGTGCACTATCTAGGATTTTGTAAAAAATTATTTAACATCATTGGAACGAATCCTAAAGTCATATCATACATGAAAATAACTACAATAATTATAAGAAAGCACACTACATTTCTTATCTTCTAATACATGATGTCTTCTTCTCTCAAAAGTGATTCCCTGCCTAAGTTTGATGGAGTAAATCAGCAGGTGCCCCAGCAATACAAAGTGATATATGCTCATCTTGATGAGTATGTACCCAATTTTACCTTCATCCTATACTAGGTTGAAGAACTATAGTGGTAAGACATGGAGGACAACATTGTGTTGTTGCCCAATCGATCCATTGCTATGGTGCTCCACCAAACTCTTATGTGATTGGGCTTCCAAGGGCTTCATGTTGAATATGTTTTATAGGAGTGACATTGTGGATTATCATCCCACTAATGCACAATGTTTGAGGAATTGACAACTAGAGAAACATTATGAGTTTGTGAAGGGAAAGTGGTCCAATGATTCCACATTCCTTATGTACCAAAAAGATGGTGGAGAACCCTTCTCTAGGGGTTTTCCATATAGAGAGAATCCTCTCTTTGACTTTAGTGAAGGAGGTCAAAACCAGAACTTGTAGTCCAAAATACATAACCTTGATTCTGGCAACAACAGATCCCATGACAAAGGGGGATCCAAGGAGGAGAGTCATGGTAGGGATGTGGATAAGCAGCATGATCACGATCTTGGCTATGACCATCGAAGAGCAGGTGGCAAGAACCATGATGGTGCTAGTCATCCTTCCTCTTCACCTTCGTCATCATCTTCTTCCTCTTTTAGCTTTAATCATAATCACAGGGGATACAATTGTGATGAATGTAACCAATGGAATTGTGATGATCATTGGGACTATTAGCAAGTCAAGATATGAGGCACGGGCATTTAAGAGAGGCCCATCATCATGATCAAAGGGATAGTAGAGGGCATCCTAGGCACTAGAGCCATGGCTACGATGAGCTTTTGCTTGCCACCTGAAGCATGCTAAACATCATAGAGGTAGTGAGAATTCTAACAAGGCATGTAAAAGATATCAGAATCAAACGATTGGATATGAACAACATCCCTAAGTTTCAGGGGGGATATAACTCCAATCCACAAAATCATCTCTAGGATTTTCACAATGCCAGTGCCCTATAAAACATAGAAAACAACTGGGAAAAGCTTAAGTTGTTTCCTAGGACACTCATCAAAGAAGAAAAAAGCTAGTACTGGTTCTTGGAGTCAGAATCAATTCATAGATTAAGTACGATGCTCAAACTATTCAATGACATGTATTAAACATGCTCCTGAGTGTCCAATTTGAGAAGGCAAATCCAAGGTCAAAAGTAAGGAACACATGAGTCCTTGGATGCCATCATGGGTAGATATGATTCCTTATTATACCGATGCGCTGGCCATGGTTATTATTAGCAAGAACAAATTCACCACATCATAGATGGACTTTGCTCTGAAACAAGAAGAACTCTTGGGATCTATGCCAATATTGCAAAACTCTATTTCTTGGAGATCTAAAGGTTGATTGAGCAAGTAGCAAAAAAAAAAAAGAAAAAAAAAAAAGAAAGAGTTCAGGAAATGTAAAAGTATAGAAGAATACAATTGAGATACTTTCATTTGCAACAGGAAGGTTCAATTTTGTGATAGTGAAGAGAAATCACCACTTGAGGTGATGAACCATAAAACCTTGCTAATTCAAAAGTTTATCTCTAAAATTTTGGCTAAGGTAGATTAGTTATGGGACTCTATGGATAATAGATTTCAAGTTGTTCTAAAAATTGTTGAAAATTCCAATGAACAAAGTAGTGATCATGANTTTTTTCTAAAAATTGTTGAAAATTCCAATGAACAAAGTAGTGATCATGACTATAGGAGGCAAAAGTAAGCTGAACATGTTAATCAAAGGGGTAATGGCAAGATTGCTACTATAGAGGAAATTGCAAAAAGTAAATTAGATGATGATGGTGGATGTGACATCTTCCAATATGAACATCCTAAGGGATGTTGCCCTATTGTGTCATACTTATAGGAGTCTAGGATGTATGCTTTGAATCCACAACTAGAAAAAAGACAAACACCCAGAAGATTGCCTTATTCTCAAGGTAATCCTAGGTAGTTCCATTAGCAACAACAATGTTATCCAAGTGGAATTTCACCACAATCATACAAGCTGTATCAACAGTGGTAGCAACCACAATCATGGGTGTTGTCACTACCAAGGCATTAGTATCCTTATAGATAACTAGATCCATATGGGTATTACGTTTAATAACTCCTATCTTCACGTAACTCTTCTAATCACGTTTCTTCTTTCCAACATTACTACTATCCTTCCAAATACTCTAGAACTCATTCTCCACATTCTAGGAGGGATACCACATTCCATCTTTATCCTCCTCCTATTCCTACACTTACTCCTCCACCCTCAATGTAGCTACTGCCTGCTCCATCCATGTAGAGTGAACTTCTAGCCTAGCCACAACAATGCAATGCTGCCAGGGCCATCAATTTAAATTAGTTAATTAACTGAGTGGTTTGGAACCTCATGCTCATAAAAGATTATTTTTTTGATCCAATAGCCCTACTAATCCCTAAAAGACTTGGGTAGCAGGTCACCCTACTCCTTCCTCATTCTCTACAAATAATTCCATTGGGAACCCTTCAAACTAATTACCAACCAAAATCCATACTGTTATGCTTACTCATGCCGTATTTGATTAGATTTGGGTTGGCAATGTTCCCAAGAATTAGTTGACCTTGGGAGTCCTCTTATCTATTGATTGATTGTTGGGAATGAACCATGTAAAGCTCTTCTTGATTTAGGTTCTAGCGTTAACTTAATTTCTCATGAGATATATACTACCTGGAACCTACCGCCTCTCAAGAAGAGCAATATCCTATTGGAATTAGCAAACTAGTCCATTACTATTTCATTGGGACTAGTAGAAGACATTGTGACCATTATCTGTGGGTGGTCTTATCCTACTAATTTCCTAGTAATCAAAGTTGAGAATTGTAAGGGGGACTTTCCAATTATTATGGGAAGGCATGGCTAAGCATTGTTAATGCAAGAATGAGCATAAGAGATCTTTCCCTAGAAATATCTATGAAAAATGCATTTGGAAAGATCGAGAAAAAGCAAGTTCCATGCATCATGTATAATGATACAAGGAGAAATTTCATGTAGAAACTCTAGTCTGTGAAATAAGCATCTATTTCCACATGTAGGAAGTGTGCACCTGAAGCAGATATTTAAAGGTGTCTATATGTCGTAGCCATAAAACAAGAGGGCATCTAGTGGTTGATCATTGGTCTTGAAAGCAGCACAATGTGTATGAAACCTATTGAGAGCCTAACATCTTATGTCACAGGCATGAATGAACTAGAGCAAGTTTATTACCAACTTTCTAATGATGAAAATGATGATACCAATTGGGAAGAGTTGGAAATCCTTGAGAATCTCAAACAAGAGCCCTTAGAGTTGAAAACTCTATATGTTGACCTAGAATATGCATTCTTGAAAACTAACAAGTTGGTCATACTTAATACCAAACTTTCTCATGAAAAAATAGAAAAACTATTGAAAGTGAGTAACAGATGACCAATAGCCTTTACTTGGTCATATCCTAAACTCACTAGAATTGATCCATGAATATGCAAGTATCACATTTATACTGATTTATCCATGAAGCCAAGGAGGCAACCACAATGGTGGTTGAACCAAAAATTGAAGCAAATTGTCAAAGAGAAGATTATGCAACTCCTTAAGAAAGGGTTAATCTACCTTGTTGCGAATAGCAAGTGGGTTAACCCACTTGTGATAGTATCAAAGAGAGATGGCAAATGGCAGGTTTGTATCAACTTTAGGTTGTTAAACATGGCAACATTCAAAAATCATTTTCATTGTCATTGATTGATTAGGTGTTGGACACCATATTTGGGCATTGCTATTACAATTTTCTGGATGGTTATAGTGGCTATAACCAAATCTAGAGTGAACTAGAAGACTAGGCCAAATCAACATTCATAAGTCCCTAGAGAACTTTTGCATATCAAAAGATGCCTTTTGTTCTATGCAATGCTCCTGCCACTTTCCAATGCCTGGTCTTAAGCATCTTTCAATAACAAATTGGTAGAAGAGCAGAAGTCTTCATGGATGACTTTTCCACTTACAACGCTACATTCGAGCAAGTCTTGGACTACCTTGAGTAAGTACTCAAAAGATATGTGAAAACAAACTTGTGACTTAATTAGTAGAAGAGCCATCTCATGGATTAAGAAGGCATTGTATTTGGGCATAGAATATCTCAAGTAGGGATTGAGGTGGACCTTGAGAAAATAAGGGTCATCCAATATTTAACTTTCCAACCATAAACTATTAAATATTTTTGGTCATTCCTTGGACACATTGGCTACTATTGGCAATTCATAGAGAATTTCTCTAAGATCGCAAAATCATTAGTTGAGCTAACAAAGAAAGATGCTCCATTCATTTAGACCAAGGAATGTGAAAAGGCATTATAAAGTCTCAAGTAGAAGCTCGTAGAGACTCCAATTCTATGAGTACCTGACTTGCCTAGACTATTTCATATCATGATAGATGCATCAAATTATTCCTTGGGAGTTGTACTTATGTAGTTTTATAACAAGAAACATCCATATTACATCCACTTCATAAGTTGAAGCATTATGGGTACATAGTTGAATTACACCACAATGGAGAAAGAACTAATTGTAGTGGTGTATGCTCTAGAAAAGTTCAGGCACTATGTGCTTGGATATAAAGTGTTTGTGCACACTGATCATAGTGCCATTCACTTCCTTATGAACAAGCCAATGGTGAACCCCCGTCTCATACGGTGGCTAGTGATCTTGTTGGAATTTGATCTTACAATGGTAGCTCGAAAGGAAACTAAGAATGTGATTGCTATCCATCTCTCTCAGTTATGATAGAATGGCAAAGAGAAGGAGAGCTTACTCTTTGATCAATTCCTAGATGAACTCCTCTTTGCTAGTGCAATTAATGAACATATGCCCAAAGAATCTGAATGGTATGATGCCATTCTTACTTATCTTCTTACTTAAGAGATGCCACAAGATTTGGACTACAGGAAGAAACAACAATTTCTTCATAAGGCCAAACACTTCATGGAAATCATCAAACACATTTAGAAGGTGTGTGTTAATGGCTTGGTTCATTGGTATGCCTTTAATGTGGATTAATTGTGCATTCTTTAGGATGCTCATGAAGGCCCTTGTGAAGGCCACTATGTAGGGAGATGCACAACCATAAAAATCCTGATGGTAGAATATTATTGGTCCATAATCTTTAGGGATGTTCACCAGTTTGTTTGATCCTATGAACATTATCAACGAGATGGTGGGATAACTACACAAATGGAGGATTCTCAATAGTGGATTTAACCATTGGAACTCTTTAACATATGGTACATAGATTTCATGGGTTCCATCACATCCATGTCCAACAAAAAAGGCCTATATCATCATAGTTGTTAACTACTATACCAAATGGGTCAAAGTAGCAATCATCATTGATTACACATCATTCACTACTACTTAATTTGTATAATAACACATTGTAAATAGGTTTGAGATGCCACGTGGCCTAATTTTTGAAAATGGAACACACTTCACAAGAACCACTTTTCAGAAGCTTATGCAACACTTGGGGGTTGAACATAAATTAACAACACCCTACCATCCCCAAGCCAACAGTCAAGTAGAGGTTACTAACAAAGAGATCACAAAGATTCTAATAATAACTGTTAGCAAATATAGGAGAGATAGAAGCATGAAACTCAGCGATGCCCTTTGGGCTTACCACTCAATAGGGAAGCTTCCTATAGGCTACTCTCCAATGAGCTAGTGTATGGAAAGCTTCCAACGTCCCTAATTCAATCAGAGCTTCGTACACTCTTAACATCCTGTGACCTAGACCTAGACCTAATTTTAGCAAAAAAGGAAAGATTAATCAACCTAAATGTGCTAGAAGAAAATCAATTAGTGGCCCTATCCTTGAATGAAGTGTAAAAGGCATTCAACAAACAATGACATGGCCTAAGAATTAGAAGGATCAAACTTCAACTTGGAGATAAGGTCCTCTACTAGATTCCCCTGCATGTTCCTCAAAAAACAAAATTCTAAACATTGTGGAAGGGGCCTTATATAATCGATGAAACCTTTCCTTCTGGGACCATGATCATATACAAACTTGAAAGTCCAAACAAGAAGAAGTTGGTCAACATCCAATAGGTAACGCCTTTCCATGAACCCAAGTAAGCCAATACAACAAATACCTCAATGGATGGGCAACCACACTCAATTTTTTGAATCTCCTCCTTCCAACTTAGTTGTGGGAGAGATGGCCACGCATGCTAATCATATACATGACTCAGTTTTTCTTATTTTTTGTTTTATACATTTTTGTTTTTTGCAAATTATTTATTTTACATCTTTTTGATTTTAATACTTTTCCTTATTTTACACCATCATTAGTACATTTAAATTTTTCTTGAATATTTTACACTTTCTTATATATATTTTACTTTATTTTAGTGTGATTTTTAAATATCTATTAATAAATGTGCCTTTTGCCAATAGGTCAAAGTGGTGTTGTAGCTATTGCTAATGGTAGTTTGTGCTTAATGTTTTTGTTTGCTAATGTCTAGTTTCTATTTTTGAATTTTTGTACCAATGGCTAAGACATGGTTTCTTTTTCATGGAATAGGTAGTGAGTCCATAACATCCACCCATTCACAAAAATCTATGGTTTTTCTCATTTTTGGAATATGAGGTTCCTTTCATTAAATAAACCTTTAATAAATTTTTGACCTTGGTGGTTTCTAGAATTAGGAAGGAATCAAAGGTTTGCATAGGGTGTGACTTCAAGGGAATTCAATACTCTTTGTACTCTTGTAATTACTTGGGTGCATAAGTATTTTCATGGATTTCTTACTGTTCTGTGTTGACCAATAACATGAAGTTGAATAAGTCTTTGCATGTTGTGGTTCCCATCCAAAAATTTCAAAAAAAAAGAAAGAAAAAAAGAAAAAAGAAAGAAGAGAATAGAAAACAATAAAAACAACAAACAAAAATAAAACCAAAATAAAAAAAATGTTAGGAATTCAAAGGACACCCCTTAGACAAATAAATGGGCTACAAGCATTGGTTATGGAACTAGAAAACCATGTTACCCATGCCTGAAGATCCCCTCTAACTAAGGCCCTCTCTCACTTCCTACTTCTCTTTTCTTCTCTTTAAGAAATGGTGGTTGTTCTGTGGAAGTACTCTTGTGTTTGAAGGGGATGAATCAATCTTAGAGTGATGATGCAAAGTCACTGAAAGTGGTTGGTTTTGGTCTAGACTAAGGATGAATATTCATAGGTTATTTAATCACAAATCCAAAAGGGAATTCTTATGACCTTAATTTGGAACTACATTCCACCTTCTCCATCATCCATCCATGCTACCCATAACTTACCTCACTACTGGTATCCATGTTCTTGTTTGGTATCTTTGCCTGATGTACTTGAATTCTTTGGTAAAATATTTTGGGTTTTGGTCCTTAACTTTCATAAACCATTAATCACCTATGGGGCCCATGGACTTCTTAGGTTGAGGTTATGGAAGGGCAAACAGGGCATGTGCCTACTATGGGGAGGACCCACTTGCATATCTCTTATTTGGGTTTGTTAAGCATCTTATCTTTAGGCATTATTATGATTAGAATCTTTCGTACATCCATCTTTTGCATCCAACTATGTGCTTCTTTAAGTATTTTCTGCATCAAGTTTGAAAATTTCATTTATGGACCTCATAAACGAGGCCCCATCAATAGAGCCCATGCATATACAAGGCCCTGTATATGTGACCTTGTTGATGTAGTGTAAAAATACTATATATATGCATAACCCCCCTTAGAAATTTTCACATTTTCTCTCAAATGCCCAAGGGGTTTTTGTAATTATTAGAGCCTCAAATCTTCCATAGCCCATAACTTCCTAATTGTTTGTTTGAATCATTCTATTCTTTGACCTTGTAGCTCCCAAAGGTACGCTCTTAGTGATGGGGGCCACAAATGTATCTTTTTTGATAGAAATTTTTTTGACATTTTTCTAACTCCCACAAAGGTTTAACTAAGAAATCATCATTAAAATACTAAATTACAAGATTTAAACCTTTCCAATGATCTCTGGTAACACTTACAATAAAAAATTAATTAATAAATAAAATAATCAATTTACCATGGTCTAATTGTAACCAAGTGTAACTCCAAAAATTTTAAGTTACACATTATATCTACTAATCCATGGATGTGTTGCAACTGCAGATGACACCAAAAAGTAAACATACACAGGAAGGAGAATCATCTCAACCAAGGGAAAAATGAGCAAGAATAAGAAGGGGTTAAGAATCAGCCTAATAAGAACCAATCACAACCCATGCCACAGGATCTCTTAGGGAAGAGGCCAAAGTGAAGTTTATTCGTCAAATCCTAGAATAGGTGGTAGCAACAGAGCATTCCCACTAGGATGAGACACCAGATGAATAAGAAAACTTTGAGGTGACCTTGATGGAAGCCTGCCTAAACCAAATCAAATCAAGGGAGGTTCAGAAGATAGTGCTCCAAGAGTTGAACCTCAACTCTAACTTGGAGTAAGCACTTAAAGAGGTACATGACCAGCTGAAGACCTCTCCCATGTGGCCAATTATCACTTCTAGAAAAAAGTGGTACATGGGAAAGACATTCCTAATTTGGAACAATAGGCAAGCTAGTTCAATGGTCAAGATCAAGGACATTTCAGTGTCCTACTCGATGCAAGCCATTGCAGAGGCACTTGGGTTGCTTGAAACTAGGGTGAATCTTGCCACAAATTTGATGTAGGTGGATCCTAGCATAAAAAAGGAATGAGTTTTGTAGTGCTATGGTATCAACTAGAAGGAGTATGGTGTGGTCACACTAACAGAAAGAATCCATTATAAGATTGTGACTTTTCACCTAAATCCTATGATGAGGCCTAACAAGATCACTACCTTTGATACCCGTGTATGTGCTGTTCTATGTGGAAGATTCTTAGTCAAACTTCCACAACTAATCTATCTGAAGATAGAGAAGTAGTTCAAGGAGAATGAACATGGAAGGAAGGCACTCCCCTTCCCATGTCTCATAAGAAAACTATGTCGAAGGGGAGGAATAGTCCACTACACTAATGATGCTATCTGACATGCTTTGACCACTAATTGGGTAGAGATGATGAAGGACAAAAATTCTACAACAAGAATCCAAGAAGAGGAGAAGTAGCCATCACCTCCACCTACCACTCAAAAAATAGTATCAGACATCATTGCAACATCCCAACAATTGCATGAGTATTGAGAATGGCTCTTGAGAAAGCAAGAGCAACAAGTAGACATAAGTGGTGTAGAGCCATTTGTGTATTAGCTTGTGATGAGTCATCTAAATAAGGTGGCTTGAATAGTTAGCCTAATTGCGGGGTGGGGGGTGTGGATCCATTTCACTACCTATTGAATGTAGTTATTTGTTAGGTCAAATCCTGGCACTAGAGAGGTAATAGTATTTCTCTTAGAATAGTATCAACTCCTAGAGATTTCTGGAAACACTGTAACCTTTTCAATGTACTTGGAGGAGGGTGAGGGGGAAACAATACTGGTGATGTAGCACCAAGGGCAAGAAACAACAGTAGAGGTGGTTGTTGACAGAATCACCAAAACACTCAATGCACCTATGGTGTTTGTACCAGATATCACTACACTTAAAGATGTGCAAACATTTGCAAAGACCGTAAGTTGCAGACTACAACACAACATGAACAACTACTAGACTAACTAGTAGAAATTGGGCAATGACGTCTAAATGTCTTTAACATTTTAAATAATATAATTGAAACCTAGTTAGAGTTGTTAGAGGAAAGGGGCAAGAATATTATATTGGAAGGGCAACTCAAAATAGCCAAGGAGTTGAATGAATGCTTAGCTATAGAAGTTGTGAACTGAGAGCCCAAATTGCCAACCTTGCATTTCTCAACCTAGCTTTGATAAGAGATGAAGCTCTTGAACAAATTCAAACTAGGTTGAAAGGGGTTGAGGATGTGATGGAGACAGCAATGTTCTACTGATCCTTGGAAAATTCCATTCAACATAAAATTCAAAATGCCTTGGATCTAACCTACTAGAAGAATGTGTAGTTGATTGTAAAAAGTCATTTCCTACAAAACATTGATGTGTATAAATAACAGTTGACTAATTTTATCCATCAATAGCAGGAGAAACTAGCTAGAGAAAATACAAAGTTAAAGAGATTATATGCTAAGAATAATAACCTCTCCATAAAAAAGGTCCATGCCCTTCACCAAAATATTGTAATAGAGGTAGCCGCTTAGAAATTAGAGGCTCTTGTTAAACCCCAAAATTTGTTCAATTTTTAAATAAGTATATGTGTAAAATGCATGTATTTCATTTAATCTATTACATATTATTTAATATTTGTTTAATTAATTATTTTTTAAATATATTTTAATGTAAGTATTAGTTATTATTATTAGTTTACTTTACTTTATTAGTTTGTTTTATTTTAGTTTAATCAATATGATATATAAAGATAATATATATTAATGTAATTGTACTTATACATATCTTATATATATAATTATATATACATTTACATAAACTATATAAACATTTTTGAATTTGGGCAATAAGCCCATCCACACTGATGATGGTGGTGGCAACACTAGTAGCAACAGTGGTGGCATTGGCGATGGTGCATGCAGCAACGATAGTTATGACAGGTGACAATGATGGTAATTGTGGCTGTGGCAAGGAACAATGACAGTAGGTAATGGTGAGGTTAGAACAATGGAAACTACAAGCATGTAGTAAGGATTTGATTGTTCCAGTAATAGTAGCGAGAAGTGCATAGTGTGGTAAGAGCAGTTGGTGGTAGCAGGCTGTTCCTTGCTATCACACTTCACATTGGCCTTAGGTCTAATCCAAGATGCCTCTTCCATTATTTCAGTCAGAGGCCATGATATCAAGGATGATAGACTTGGCAATTTGCACCTATTATTATGGATTGGCATTTTATCAATCCATTATTAATTTAGTTATTTTTAGAACCATCATAGAGTATAAATAATGCACTCCACATTGTATTTGGGTGGGGTAGCATTGAGAAAATTCATTTTAAGAGAATAGGAGAGGAGAAGGAGTTGATACCAATGAATTCCACATCAAATTGAGATCAATTATTCTTGTGATTATTATTAAAGATCTGTTGAGCCTTATGGCAATTCTTGAAGTGCATTGTTGGATGATCAAAATTGTTGCATTGTGAAGATAGCAAGGTAGAACTGCAATTTAGGAAAAGTCTCCCTTGTGATCTTGAATTATTATTTGTAATTTCAATTTGATTTAATTATTAATTTCCATTCTTAAACTTAATGTTAGAAGTTAGAATGAAAATTTATGATTTTACTTATGAGTGATAGTCATAAGTGTGGAATTTAATTGGATTCAATTCTAATTATTTATTGTCTTGATGATCTTTTAACTTTAAATCAGTTTTTCATAGATATGACTCGCGGGTTAGTCATAGATGAGATGAAAATTTATGTAGAAAAGATAAATTTTAAAGGTATGTAGCACCAAATTTTTCTTGGCTCATCAACTCTTAAGTTTGAGAGTCAGAGATCACTACAGAGACTAGGTTAACATACAAAATGAAATAAATGAGAAATGCATCCAAGTGGAGAAGGAAAAGGTGAACGAGACCCTCTAGCAACTCCAACAAGGATGCGAATTATGGTAGCCCATCATTGATGAGATTGATCAATACAATAAAGGAAAAATTCACCTAAAGGAATTGCTGATAAAGGAGATGATTGAATATATGGAGCTTGCTAATCTTCAGTATGCAAACCTAGCTATGTTGATTGCTGGACGACCACAATTAGAACTAGAAAACCAAGTGACCAGCTTGTACTTGTTGTATGATGTCAAGTTTAAGCACCACAAGGACACCAAGCAAAAACCTATAGAGAAAAATGTTGAACTTAAGGTTCTCAAGTGCAAGTATGCTGATAAGAGATCCACTACTGAGAGCCTAGCCAAAAGAATGAATGATAACTAGGAGTTGCAAAACATAGTCAAGGCATTCAATGTCGAACGCAAACAATTCACTACTTGGTTTGTCAATGTTAAGGAGATGTTCCCAATAAGGCCCTATTCATGGGATATCCCCATTCCAACCCACAATGGCAATGCTACATGAATTGTGAATGATCCCTGGAGTAAGGAGGAGAAGATAAAGGCATTACTAGATGCCTTTTGCCTTCCACTAGAGGCAACATCCATAGCCTCCTTAGCCACCACACATGCCCAAAGCTAGTGAAGATCCTTCAAAGCCTTAGGAACCTCCACCATCTAGGATTGTTTGATCTTCTCAACCACCTTTATGCATTCATAGGATTTGTTGTCTAGTTTGAGCAGTCATGTCATGGTGTTCAATTTTTTGTCATGAACACCATAAATTTTGTAATGATGTCAATCTATACACCCAAGCACTCAATTTTTTTATGTCAAGTGTTAGTCAATAATCCCATACCTTCCTAATTTTGTAAGGGGACTCAAGGACAAGAGTTCATTTAGTCATGGGGGTATGATGAAGCATCATAGTATCATGTCGACCGACCCTTGTTGATGTGGCCTCACCAATGGACCCTTGTTGATGTGGTGTTGCCCTATCGATAGGGCTACATTGATGTAGTGTTTGTTGCATTTATGAGGCCTTGTTGATGAAACTCTATGATAAAGTATATAGATATGTGCTCATTTATCATGTTTATGGGGAGTCCTGTCATAGTTGTAGTAGAGCTATTGCAGTTTGTCATTTTAAGTTAGAATAATTTTTCTAAGTACTCGTAGTAGAAGTCATAAAGTATATAGATATCTAGCCAAGCATTGATGTACCTAAGGACACCAGTGTGAAAAACAATAAAGACAAGCCTTTTGATCAAATTGTGTAGCACTTGGAATAGATTAATGATTTATTTCTACATTTACTATTTTCATTAATTACATGATTAATTAAGATAAGTAATACTTTAATTAATTAACTAATTAAGCTAAATAGATTAAACACATATGTATGATCGCTGCGAGCATAACATACAACACATGGTAATTCTAGCAACACTTAATGCTTAGTAACCTGGTAGTGTTGTATGCATTTAGGATGTGTACAGAAACTGGGATCAGGTGCTTATGTTAGGATAGTTAGTTATTAATTAGCAATCAGATTAGTTAAATTGGTTAATAAATTAAGTATCAACTTGTTATTACTTGTAGGTGAATAAAATATAAAATAATAAAAAATCATATGCCCCAATTACACTTAACCATACAACTAAGCTTCACAAGTGTAGGTGGGAAGACAACGATTGTCACGATTAGATTTCACTCCATAGAACCAACATACTTAGGAACTTCAGGTCTATAGAATTCAACCAGATTATGTATGAATGCTTATAATTCATATGGTTGGGCATAGGGTATACTTATCACTCATCAGATGATATGTTAATGCCAATAAGATGTTTTTGTAGCTGCCATGGCCATGGGATGTACCAGCTCCATCACACATTGCATAATAAGCATGGGCAATATATGAACCAAGAAGGAAGGAGGAGAAACTTCAAGTGCTCCTAAACATATACAAATTTCAAAAGATTGATGACAAGGGAATGTAACTGATGGAGAAGCCACCATCACTAGGCACTACATAAGCTACATCACACTTCATCTAGGTTTTTGTTTGTTTTGTTTCAAGTTTATCATGTCATGTCTTGTGTCAATTTTATGAAACACCACTATGGCATTTAGTGTCATGTAAATCTACCTTCCAATTTTGTAAGGAACTCTATCCTCATTTTTTTAACTTGAGGACAAGTTTTCAGTAAGTTGTGGGGGTATGATACAGTTGAATTTTGACAAGCTACGATATCGGATTTTCAATATCATAACACTAGCTACGTCATCACATATGCAATATCATGGGATGCATGTTAGCCTATAAATAAAACACTTAGGTGCACATATTCACAATATATTTCATTCTGTAGTAATAGAACTCTTTCATTTTATTTTCATAAATTTAGTCTTAAGTACTTAGAGGTGTGAATGCTTGCATTGTAGTGTGAATTTGTAAATGGAGTCTTGATTCAAACATCTTGTACTTGGGCATAAGTGTGACTAGCAATAAAGGTCAAGCTATTTCATACTATTTGTAATAACGATTTATAGGGAGCAAGAGCTAGCACCTAAAGCCCCCTAGAAAGAAAGCTAGTTGAAAGAAGAAAATGCCCACATGGCTTTCTTTCTATAACAATTAACTAACATTAAACTATAAAATTAAAACAAAATTAACAATTCCTAGATCTAGCTCTAATACAGGTCAATCAATATTAATTTTAAGAATTAAGAGATAATTTTATAAAGAAATAGCCATAGTAAAATATCTATGCAAGATTCATCAAATTAAATAAAATCAAACTTTTTATTATTAAACATAAAAATAAATATCTAATAAGGATCATTTACACATTTGTAAACCAAAGAAATGACCACAAAAGTAGATAAGTTAATAATCTCATATTTGTTCAATCACATAATAATATTTTATAATTTCTAGCAACACACAAAACAAGATCATATGAAATTAACTCTTGTAACCAATTTACCACTAATCATTTAATTAGGAAATTCATATGTTCAAAAGTAGAGAATAAATAAATCTCAACCATAAATTAACGTCCTAGGTTTTCCCCCACTCCATCAACTTATATAAAGATATCAAAATCAAACTTGAGAAGGTATAGGAAAAAAAAGGCATAATTCAAGATTCAGATCAAAGATCTATGCATTCAAAGGATGAGGGTTCATCAACCAAATTCCAAGAATATAACTATTTGAAAATATTCACAATTATCCATGGGCCCAAGGATACTCTCACTTTCTACTGGTGGTACCAATCCTCATATTAGGGATCCTTGATCCTTGTTGGCAATCTTTTGCCAAAAATGCTCCAAATCATTATGGGTGTTTTTGAATCATTAAAAAAACAACTCTCATCCAAGTAATTTAGGTGTGAAAGTTCAAAGGATGGGTGGAGAGATCTAAAAAAGTAATAAATGTTTCAACAATCTAAGCTTACAACAACAATCTTGATAATTTCATACAAGCATTGTGAAGGTGGTTAGGTAAGCAATAAGAGAGAAGTTTGAGAAAATTAGCCCTTGCTGGCCTTTATCAAATATAATAGAGATGGATCATTTTACCTCCTTGCTTAGATATCTTGCTTACTAGGAGGAATTATCAAAATATTGGATTGCTATGTAGCACTTGTTTTCTTTCTCCTTGCTATCTATTGTAGCAGCCATAGTCTTCTCTCCCTTCCTAACCACACTCCTTGTTGTTGTATCCCTTTTTTTTTTGTTCTGCTTAGCTACTTTTACCTTGTGTGTTTTTTTCCTCTTCTCCTCTCCTTATTTGTAGATGAAATAAGGGGTAATGGATGGTTTCTTGTAACTGACTTCTTAGGAATTTTTCGTATTCTTTTCTATCTTTTTAAAGTTCTCTCTCTCTCTCTCTTTTAGCAATGAGTCATGGGTTAAATTCTCTTCATGATCACTATAAAAAAATCAATAAAATATGTATATTCACAAGTTACAAGTTCAATTCCTAAATCAACAATTTTTGATATTTGAGAATTTAGATTTTGCTAGATCTCAAGTTTAATTCCTCTTGATAATTACAAAACATTCTAGCATAATATATATCTCTTTATCATTCAAAATTGTCATAAGATGCAAGAAAAGAGTTTTCAACATAGATTCATGATAAGGGCAACTCAAGATACATAATCAAATAAGGCATCTTCTTTTTCAAGTCATCAGTGATGTGAATTTTCCCATCATCTTATGAGCTTTGAAAGGTCATCACATGACCTTTTTACAGCAATTGAGAGGGTACTTATACTCTACTATTTTAAACTAAAATGAGAAATACATCACATTTAGATAAAATAAAATATAAAGCTATAGTGTTTGCACACAATATCCCTGATTCATGGGTCAAGTTCCTCCAACTTGATTCTTAGGTTAAGTTCCTGAATATGAGCATTCTTTTGCATCACAACATACCTATTTTAGCTCTTGAGGCATACCTTAGAGAATTGTCCTTTGTTTTTCCTTTGTTTCTCAGCATATCTATTGAAATAGAATAGAAAATATTTTGTTTTTCCATATATTATTTATTATTATTATTTTAAAACATTCTTAGCATGTATTTTAAATCATATTTCTTATGCATAAAGTATTTAAACATTTAATCATAATACATATAAAAATTTGGTTAAGAAATTTATTACTATTCCAATTAGCCATTTCCACCATAGCCCAAACAAAGCACACACACAAGTTGTCAACACAACATGCAAAAAAACATATAGAAAGACTATTACAATTGTTAATGCAAAAAATCAAGGAAAAGTGGTTTGTTACATCTGGAAATGTTTAAATAGGTGAGGGTAGCTCTCTATAACCACATCATCCATCTCCTAAGACTTTTTAGATCCATTTTCATTCTAATCTAGTTACACTTGGCGTAGTGTACAATGCTTGAGATTAAGCATTCTCTGGTCTAAAATTTGGATTGGTTGAACTTGGATGGTACAATTTAGGCTGACCTGAAGCTTTTCCCATCACAAACAATGCTTAGAATCATAAACATACCTTTGTAACATAGAAAAATGAAAAAAATTATGTAAAGATAATAAACTAGGAGGAAAAGCTATTCTATAAGCAACAAGACCACTTTGCTCTAACACTTCAAAAGGGACAATAAATCTAGGTTTAAGTTTGTTCCATTTAACACCTCTAATGAAATTTTTAAAGGGTTGCACTTTTAGGAATATGTTATCTCCAATAGAAAATTCTAGGTCCCTCCCTCTATTATCTGCATAACTATTTTGTCTATCTTGTGCTTGCTTTAGTCTCTCTTTAATTTAATTCACCTTTAGCTACAAATCCAAAATCATCTTAGGTCCAAAAATCAATTTTTCCTCAGGCTGATCCCAAGACCTAGGAACTTTACATTTTCTACCATACATGGCTTCATAATGTGCCAATTCAATGTTGCTTTGATAGCTGTTATTGTAGGAAAATTCTACCAAGGGTAATACCTTATCCCAAGTTTTATGATGATTCAATAGATTGTTTCTTAAAAGATCTTTTACCACCTAATTTGTTCTTCCAGCCTAACCATCAGTTTGTGGATGATAGGTTGTGCTAAAATTGAGTTTTGTTCCAAGAGCTTGCTTAATATCTTGCCAAAAATCAGATGTAAAATTTGGATCCTTGTTTGAAATGATTTTCTTAGGTATGCCATGCAATCTAACTATGTCTTGAATATAAATTTCTGTAATCTTTCTAGCATCGTAATCTAATTTCACTTTGATAAAGTGTGTAGACTTTGTTAGCCTATTAAATACCATTATTATGAAATCATATCCTCCAAGAACTTTAGGTAACCCAACAATAAAATCTATTCCAATCTCATCCCATTTCCATTTTGGAATATTGTGTGGTTGTAAAAGACCTACTGGTACTTGATGTTCAGCCTTAACTTGCTAACATATTAAACACCTTGCCACAAACTTAGCAACATCTTTTTTCATTCCAGGCAACCAAAAGTAGTTTTTGATTCCATGTAGCATTTTTGTTGCCCTTGGATGACTTGTATAAACTATTTCATGGTGTTCTTGCATTATCAAATTTCTAAGTTCTGCATTGGCTAGAACATATAAATGATCTTGGAAAAGTAGCAAACCATCAGCAGTCATTTTAAATCTATTTTCCAGTTGACCTAGATTCTTCTTTTCAAATTTCTCTGCAAAGAACTTATCATTTTCTAGTCCCTTTCTAATCACATCAATAGTTTTACTTTGAAGTAAAAAGGTTCCCTTAACATACCTCCTTTGGCTAAGAGCATTTTCCACCTTGTTTCCTCTACCCTCAGGATAAAGTATCTCAAAATCATAATCACACAAGAATTCTAACCAATGTCTTTGCCTAACATTTAAATTAGGCTATGTGAAAATGTATTTCAAACTTTGGTGATCTGACCATACTCTAAATTTCTTTCCATACAAATAATGTCTCCATAGTTGCAAAGCATGGACCACTACTGCAAGTTCCAAATCATTCATTGGGTAATTGTGTTCATGAGGCTTTAATTATCTTGATCCATAAGTAACTACATGATTTTGCTACATTAAAATACAACCTAATCCCTAACCAGAGGCATCTGTATATACCTCAAACTAAACATTTTCTAAAGACATGATTAATAGAGGAGCTGATGTTAACAATTCTTTCAGCTTTTGGAAAGCCAAAGCACATTTCTTTAACCATTGGAATGGATTACTCTTCTTTAGCAATGATGTCAAGGGGGCTAGAATCTTTGGAAATTTTTTACAAACTTGCGGTAGTAGCTTGCTAACCCTAAGAAACTTATAACCTCTGTAACATTCTTAGGTTGAGGCCAATTAATTATTGCATGAATTTTATCTGGATCAATAGCTAAACCTTTGTCTAACAAGACATGACCAAGAAACCTTATTTTAGATTGCTAAAATGCACACTTGCTCTTACTTGCATACAACTTATGTATCCTAAGGATTTTTAGGATTGTCCTTAGTTGCTACTCATGTTCCTCAATTATCTTAGAATATATTAAAATATCATCTATGAGCACTAATACAAATTGGTCCAAAAATGGCTAAGAAATCTGATTCATCATGCTCATAAAGGCAGCTGGAGCATTAGTTAGACCAAAAAGCATAACAGTGAATTCATAATGTGCATACCTTGTTCAGAAGGCTATTTTTGAAATGTCTTATTCTTTGATTCTTAGTTGGTAATATCCTAACTTTAAATCAATTTTTGAAAATACATTTTCTTGTTTGAGTTGATCAAAAAGGTCATCAATCCTTGGAAGAGGATATTTATTCTTAATAATTACCTTGTTTAACTATCGATAATCAATGCATAGGCATAAGGTTCTATCTTTCTTATTGATGAATAAAACTAGTGCTTCCCATGGTGACACACTAGGCCTAATGAATCCCTTCTTTAATAGTTCTTCAAGTTGGGTTTTTAACTCATGCATCTCAACTGGTAACATTCTATATGGTGTCTTTGAGGTTGGAGCACTCCCTAGAAGAATTTCAATCCCAAACTCCATCTTTCTTTTTGGTGGCATTCTCGGTAACTCATTAGTAAACACATCTTTGAATTCATCTACAACTAGACAGTTCAATGGTGTCTTCTCCTATTGGTAATTATTATCATTGTTAGTCACATACAGTTTGACCAAAATTGTTGCTTTTGGCTATTTGCATCTCTTGCAGCATTTGTTTTATAGAAATAATGCTTCTTGAGCAATCCCAAGGTTGATAGAAATTTTTTTGGTTTATTTCTTCATTGTTGATTTTTATGTAATTTTTTCCATAATTAATTTTTGCCTTATTTTTCACCAACCAGTCTAGACCCAAAACCACATCATATGATCCCAAATTCATAACAAGGAAGTCCATAACATAAGGCTGATTCATGATTTTTATCTCATAACTAGGCACAAAACATTCTAAAGCTTTTATGATCACTTAAAGCTAATTCCACTTTTTCCATATATGGTAAGAGATGAATTTTACTCCCTAATCTTTTAACCAAAGAATTTGATATAGAATGGGCAAGTGCTATAAAGGCTTGTTGCCAATGTTGAGGAGGCTAATTCTCTTGGTTGCTAGAATTTGCAGCACACTTATTTCTCACATAAGTCTTCATTGCACTTACTGTTTGAAGCCCTATACACATTTTGAATGCTATGCTTTAGTTGCCATGATAAAGTATTCCAAATCAATACTAAATTCATTTGTTCTCAATTTAGACATATGAAAGATAGACCAACAACACATCAAACAATGCACAAATTCAAACTTCATAAGATGTTTGAAGGAAAGTAAAAGAAACTCAAACTTTGCTTTAATACTAAAATGTAATACCCATTCATAGGGACCAAGAGCTAGCACCCAAAGCCCCCTAAGAAAGAAAGCTAGTGAAAAGAAAAAAAATGCCTAGGTGGCTTTCTTTCTACAATAATCAACTAACATTAACCTATAAAATTAAAATGAAATCAAAAACTCCTAGATCTAACTCTAAATAGGTCAATCAATATTAATTTTAAGAATTAAGAGATAATTTTATAAAGAAATAGTCATAGTAAAATATTTTTGCAAGATTCATTAAATTTAAAAAAAAATCAAACTTTTTATTATTCAACCTAAAACGAAATATCAAGATCATTTACACATTTGTAAACCAAAGAAATGACCACAAAAGTAGATAAATTAATAATCTCATATTTGTTCAATCACATAATAATATTTTATAATTTCCAACAACACACAAAACAAGATCATCTAAATTTAACTCTTGTAACCAATTTACCATCAATCATTTAATCAGAAAATTCATATGTCCAACAGTAGAGAATAAATAAATCTCAATCATAACTTAATATCCTAGGTTTACCCCCACTCCATCAACTTATAGAAAGATATCAAAATCAACCTTGAGAAGGTATATGAAAAAAATTATAATTTAAGATTCAGAGCCAAGATTTATGCATTCAATGGGGGAGGGTTCATCAACTAAATTGCAACCAAAATCCAAAAATTCAACAATTTTAAAACATTTACAATTATCCATGGGCCCAAGAATACTCTCACTTTCTGCCAGTGGTACTAATCCTCATATTAGGGATCCTTGGCCCTTGTTGGCAATCTTTTGTCAAAAGTACCCCAAATTGTTATGGGTGTTTTTGAATAATTACAGAAACAACTCTCATCCAAGTCATTTAGATGTGAAAGTGTAGAGGATGGGTGGAGAGATCTAAAAAAGTAATAAAGATTTCAACAATATAAGCTTACAAAAATAATCTTGATAATTTCGTACAAGCATTGTGAAGGTGGTTAGACAAGCAAGAAGAGAGAAGTTTGAGAAAATAAGCCCTTGTTGGCCATTATCAAGCATAACAAAGATGGATTGTTTTACCTCCTTGCTTAGATATCTTTCTTACTAGAGGAATTATCAAAATATTGGATTACTATGCAGCACTTGTTTTCTTTCTCCTTACTATCTCTTGTAGCAGCCAAGTCTTCTCTCCCTTCCCAGCCACACTTCTTGTTGTTGTATCCCTTTCTTTTTGTTTTTCTTTGGTACTTTTGCCTTGTGTGTTTTTTTCCTCTCCTCCTCTCCCTCTTTGTAGGTGAAATAAGGAATAATGGATTATTTCTTGTAACTGACTTCTTGGGAATTGTTCATATTCTTTTCTCTTTTTTTAAAAAGTTTTATCTCTCTTTTTTCTTTTTAGCAATGAGTTATGAGTTCAATTCTCTTCATGATCACTATAAAAAAATTAATAAAATATGTATATTCACAAGTTGTCGGTTCAATTCCTAAATCAACAATTTTTGATAGTTCAGAATTGAGATTTTGCTAGATCTCAGGTTCAATTCCTCTTGATAATTACAAAACATTCTAGCATAATATCTATCTCTTTATCATTCAAAATTGTCATAAGATGTAAGGAAAAAATTTCCAAAATAGATTCAAGATAAGGGTAATTCAAGATACATAATCAAATAAGGAACCTTCTTTTTCAAGTCATTAGTGATGTGAATTTTTCATCATATTACGAGCCTTGAAAGGTCATCATGTGACCTTTCTATAGCAATGGAGAGGATACTTATACTCTACTATTTCAAACTAAAAAGAGAAATGCATCACATTTAGATAAAATAAAATAAAATAAAAAATATAAAGCTATAGTATTTGCACACAATATCCCTAATTCATGGGTTAGGTTCCTCCAACTTGATTCATAGGTCAATTTCCTTAATATGAGCATTCTTTTACATCTCAACATACCTATTTTAGCTCTTGAGGCACACCTTAGAGCATTGTCCTCTGTTTTTCTTTTGTTTCTTAGCATCTCTATTGAAATAGCATAGAAAATATTTTGTTTTCGCCTATATTATTTTTTATTATTATTTTAAAACATTCCTGCATGTATTTTAAATCATATTCTTATGCATAAAGTATTTAAACATTTAATCATAATACATATAAAAATTTGGTCAACAAATTTATTACTATTCCAATTACCCATTTCCATCATAGTCCAAACAAAGAACACACACAAATTGTCAACAAAACATGCACATAAACACATAGAAAGACTATTACAATTATTAATGTAAAAACTCAAGGAAAAGTGGTTTGTTACACTATTGTAGCATTCTCCTAATTTACTACTTAGAATAATGTTTATCATTTTCACTTAGACTAATGCTTACTACTTTCCTAGTTAATGTTTTACTATTCCATGCACTTTACTTTTACTATTGTTAGCATGTAGAATGGATACAACTGATTTCAAGTATAAAGTGTGATCATTTGGTAACCTAGTAGTATTATCACTTGGTTCTCCAAGTAGCAAAATACTTGGTAATCTTAGTAATAATTATATAAGCCTAAGACGTGTCTAGAAAATTAGGATTGGATATCCATCATCTTAGGATAGAATAGATTTGTTTACTATTTTACTAAGAGTTGGAAACTATTTTCACTTTATCTTATTTTCTAGGAGAAATGGCCTATCAACATCAACATATCATATACCTCATTGTGAGCTAAACCTACACGTAGACTACACTAGCTCCATGTGGGAAGACAACGGTCTTGAAATTAAACCAATTATTAGCATATTCACATTACCTCAACCACATATTATGATCTAGTCATGCATGAACACCTGTGATTTGTATGGTTGGGTGTTGGATTACTCCATTTCTCATCAACAATAAAGAAGCCAAAGAAGATGAAAGCTTTTATGAATATTTTTGCTTCAAGAAATATTGATCAATCCAAATAAATAGTGTGTAAGAAAATTTCTTCTTATATAAAAGTATTACTATCTACCCAATGGTTAAATCTTATGTTCACAAGAGGGTTGTAGCAAATTCCAAAAAGTATTAATGTAAGGTCAATCATGATAGGTAATATGCAACAACATATATTTTTGTATCATCCTCTACTATAAAAGTTGGTATTTTGCTAAAGCTTTTTGGTCCTATATCAATTTTTTTTTTCTATTTTAATTTTGAGCACTGATGAGCAATGAGGTACCCCTATGCTCAACCATATGAATACAAGAATTACATGTGATTTGGTCGAACTCCAAGGACTAAGTGCTTATGCGCCTTCACAGAACAAGGATGGATTAGGCGATTGTCTTCTTCCCAAGCTTACTCATATAGCATGATTGTATGGTCAAGTAAACTTGAGGTATATGATTTTTATGATTTTTATGTTTGATGTCCTGGTGCTAAAGAGGGAAGAAGTGAATTAATTGAATAACTAATTTAAATTAACTAATTCACTAGGTCCTAATTAGTCCTAACACCAAACTACACTCCCACTTTCCATACACATCCTAAACAAGTGTAACACTCTTGGGATTACCAAACACTAATCGTTACTAGGTTACCAAGTGTTCCATGCATGCTCGAAGTAGTCGTACTGAGTGTGCTTACTTGTGAATATTAACAAATCAATAAAAGCAACATTAATTAACTAATGAAAGCATTAAAGAACTATAAATAGTATTAAGGGTGAGAGATGAGCTATTTTGAATGCTGCAATGTTTATCACAAAGTTCATCTTTATTTCTAAACACAAGGTGTGCTCAAGTACACAATGCTCAAATAAAGATCTGTTTGCTTTATGGCTTCTACTGCAGGTACTTAGAAATAATTCTAACTCTGAGAGGGAGAAACTGCAAGAGTTTGGGTAAGGGACTAAGAACTAACTGCCAAACCAAGTGCGCCTACTTCTTATTTATAGGCAATGAAACAAGTCTCGATATCGGATGTTCGATATCACTTGGCAAGATCCGATATCATGGATGTAATATCACGGCCCTGATATCATGGCTCATCATACCCCCATGACTGAATGAAAACTCATCCTCAAGTTCCTTACAAAATATTGGGAAGGTATGGGATTATTAATTGAATGACAACTGATGATGACATGGGATGATAGACTCAGAGTGCTCAGGGAACGGATTGACAAATATATTACAACATTGGTGTTCATGCCCATTGTGGTAAACACTATACATAGATGACATCTAGACCCTCATTCAATAGCTTGAAGAGAGAGAGAGAGAGAGAGAGAGAGAGAGAATATGAGGTGCATTGTTGTCGATGTCAAAACTATGCACATCATTGTTCATCCATAGCACATGTCCAAACTTGTTCCTTGCATACATGCTCCAGCTCCAGTCCATCCTAAGTGCTCCCTCTTATCCCAGTCCATTGTTTGTGTAATTGCCATCTACACACACAACACACTCATGGATTAGCAATGGTAGATAAGACCTAATGTAGCTGATACCTTGACTCGATATAAAGCACATTGGCTAGGTTGTGGGTATGGGAGATACTGAGTTAGAGGTTTATGACTGATAACGACCCAAGGTGTAGGGGTAAGATAATTATGGAATGGAAAAATTTGTGATAAGGCCCCCATGACTAAGAGCAAACCTCTGGTAGCAATAGGATGGAAAAATTTAAAGAATAAGAAGGATAAGAGAAATAACAATGGTGAAGCTAATAAAAAAAAAGCAAAAAATGGATGTTATTAATGGGGTGAATGAGAAATAGTTGATTGTGAGAAATTTTGAAGGGAGTGAGCTTAACAATTGCACCAAAAAGTAATGCCAGTGGGTCCTTTCTAAAGCAGGCTCATGCCCTGAATGCCCTAACAAGCCTAGAAACCAAAGAGTCTATAGGCTCTCGAGATGACATATGGAAAAAAAGGTTAAGAACCTACCCACAAGAGTTTTACCGAAGACTAACAATGCGTCAACCAAGATATAGACTCATCATAAGACTAGCAATGAGGTTAAATGTGGAAAGCAATATGGAAAGAGAGGAGAGAATGGAATGGAATCCCAAAAATTTAGGTTGTGTAAAGTCTCGTGTGTAATATGTGATTAAGGTAACTTAATAAAATTATGTACAAATCCAAATTCAACTATCCACATCTAGTGATTGCTCATCAACACACTTGACCAACCCATCCTCCTGAAATAACATGAATGCATCCATAGAACCACCACCATCCCAACAAGAGAAGAAGTAGGAAGTGATAAAGGGCCTTAGTTAGAGGAAGCCTTCAAGAATGGGTAACTTGTCTTTTCAGTGCCATAACCAGTGCTTGTAGCCCATGTTTCTTTATTATGTCTAAAAGGTGTGCTTTGAATTCTTACCAGTTTTTTTTTGAATGCGAGAACCACACCATGCAAAGACTTATTTGATTTAGTCAACTCCCTAATATTTGGTCAAGAGTGGGATGGTAGAAAACCTATGAAAAAAATCCAAGTACCTAAGAGAATAGCCAACACAAATGCGTCAAATCCCCTTGAGGTCACACCCTTTCCATCCATTTAAATCTTTCCTTGGTTTGAAGAGTACTAAGGCACCAATTCATTAATAAGTTTTCTTAGAAAAGGAACAATACATTTCCAAAAAAATGGAGACCATAGAGTTGCATGGATAATTGGGTGACGTGGAATCATTGCCTATTTTTTAAAAAGAAACCATATCTTAACATCAACATTGAAAGTTAAAGGTAAAAACCAACATTAGTAGTCAACACTTATTATAATACAACCCACCATCGTAAGCACTTATTATGTGATGAATGAGAATAAATCAAATAAAGAAACAGTAAAAATGTTAATGATGGTGTAAAAAAAATAAGTAAAGATGAAGAACGTGTAAAAAAAAAAGGTAAAGGAACTAAGGGCTTAGAATGGTTAGCATTGGTGGCCATCTCCCCCATGACTGAATTGGAAGGAGGAGATCTGAAATGATGAGCAAGGTTGTTCACCAACAGAGGTAGTATTAGTACTGTCTATTTTAGGCTCATGGAAGGGTTTGGTTTGCTGGATGTTGACCAATAACTTCTTATTTGGGATTTTAGGTTTTTAAATCATCATGACCCATGAAGGAAAAGTTTCATGAATGATATAAGGTCCTTCCCATAGTGTTTGAAATTTAGTTCGTTGTGGTACATGTGTGGGATTTCAATAAAGAACCTTATCTCCCAGTTGTTATTTGGATTTCCTAATCCTTAGGTCATGACATTGTTTGTTAAAGGCCTTGTGCAGTTCATTGGATGATAGGATGGCTATTCAATTCTTATCTAGCAAGTTAAGGTTCATTAACCATTCTTTTTGTGCTAGATTGAGGTCAAGGTTAAGGTCACATGCTGTGGATAATGTACGGAGCTCCACTTGAATAGGAAGTGTCAGAAGTTTACTGTACACTAACTCATAGGGAGAGTAGCCTATAGGGAATTTCTAGGTGGAGTAGTATGGCCAAAGAGCATCGTTTAGTTTGGTGATCCAATCTCGCCTATACTTGCTAATGGTTTGAGTTAATATTTTTGTGATCTCCTTATTGGTGACCTCAGCTTAACCATTTGCTTGAGGATGATATGGTGTAGTCAGTTTGTGCTCAACTCCTAAGCATTGCATTAACTTTCAAAAAGCTGAACTTGTAAAGTGTGTACCATTGTTAGAAATAAGTGCATGAGGCATACCAAACCTTTTTATGATTTGTTGTTGAACAAATCATGCAATAGTAGATGATGTACAGTCCATAACAGTAGCTTCTTATGCCCATTTTGTAAAATAGTCAATAGCAAAAATAATGTAGGCCTTTCCATTGGACGTTGGTGTAATAGGCCCCATAAAATCAATTCTCCATATGTCAAAGGGTTCTAAAGGTTGAATCTATTGTTGCGGACCCTCTATTCTAGCAGTCACTCCCCCATCATGTTGGCAGCACTCACAAGATTGGATGAAGTGATGAGCATCCTAAAATAATGTAGGCCAATAATATCCTACAAGCAAGATTTTTATGGTTGTTCGTCTCCACATGTAATGGCCCCCACAAGGGCCCTCATGAGCATCTTGGAGAACTCGCAATTGATCTACATCAGGAACATACTATCAAACCAAGCCATCAAGACATACCTTATAAAGATGTTTGTTGATTTCCATGAAATATTTGGCTTGGTGAAGAAACTGCTGTTTCTTTTTAATGTCTAACCCTTGTGGTGTTTCTTGTGTAAGAAGATAACTGAGAATGCTACTATACCAATTTGTATTAGTGGGAAAATGATTGTTTATTACACTTGCAAAGAGGAGTTCATCAGGGAAATGGTTAGAAATTGGATATTCATCCTCTTTCTTGTCCCATCACAACCAAGATAAATGATTAGCAACAACATTCTTGATGCCTTTACGATCAATCATCGTAAGATTGAACTCTTGTAAGATCATGAGCCATCATATGATGTGAGGGCTTATCATTGGTTTATTTATTAGGAACTGAATTGCACTATGATCTGTATGTATGAATATCTTATAACCCAATACATAGTGCCTAAATTTTTCTAGTACAAACACCATAGCCATTAACTCTTTTTTCATTGTGGTGTAATTGAGTTGTGCACGAGTGATACTTCGACTTACACAGTGGATGTAATAGGGACATTTTTGGTCATCAAACTATGTAAGTACAGCTCCTAAGGAAAATTTGGATGCATCAGTCATTATGTGGAATGGTTTGGACTAGTCAAGAACTTGTAGAATAGGTGTTTCTACAAGCTTCTGTTTTAAGGTTTGGAAGGCTATTTCACATTCCTTGGTCCATTCAAAAGGTACATCCTTCTTCATTAGTTCTACCAAAGGTTTTTTAATCCTTGAAAAGTTCTCAATGAAGCATCTATAATAGCCAGTATGTCCAAGGAATGATCGAATATCTTTTACAGTTTCAAGTTGCCGAGTGATTCCTTGGATGACCTTAATATTTTCAAAATCTACTTCTATCCTTGTTTGTGAAATATTGTGCCCTAATACTATGCCTTCTTGGACCATTAAATGACTTTTTTTCCAATTGAGCCTTAAGTTGATTTCTACACATCATTTCAGTACTTTCTCTAATCGGTCCAATGCTTGTTTAAAGTTCACTCCATAGGTGGAGAAATCATCCATACAGACCTCCACACCATTTTCTATTTGCTGCTGAAAGATACTTAGAACCAAATGTTGAAACATTGTTGGGGCATTGCACAAGCCAAATGGCATCTGCCTATATGCAAATGTCCCCTAAGGACTTGTGAATGTAGTCTTAGCTTGGTCTTTTGGTGCTATTTGAATTTGATAATATCCACTGTAGCCATCTAGAAAACTATAGTAGCAATGCCTTGCAATGGTATCTAAGACTTGGTCGATGAATGACAATGGGAAGTGGTCTTTAAATGTTGCCATGTTCAATAGTCTAAAGTCTATACACACTCTCCATTTACCTTCGTTTTTGGGCACAATGACTAATGGACTAACCCATTTACTATTAGCAATGGGATAGATGAACCTAGCTTTTAGAAGTT